>JABUQX010133620.1:12500-25000 GCA_015478945.1 Trachelipus rathkii
ACTCGTGCGCAAGATACAGCAACCTATTGTCTATGAAGGCGATCGTAAGGTGGTGTATTCGCGGGCAAAAGTTCCCTCAAGCACTTTTGACCCGCTGCGGTAACCATATAGATAGAGATAATGCAACAACATCGCCTCGCAAAGATCGAGGGTCAAGTGAACTGGAAAGTACACAACAGTTTATAAGCCTTTTTGCCGTTGACGTCGACAATGTCCAAAAGCAGGGTGAAACTAAATCCACCACTAGAGATGAAAGCTGTTTTCCTTACAATGGCGGATGAGAACCTTGCCATAGTAAAGTAACTGGAGGAAGAGGAGGAAAGTCCTCACAGTCAAAACAAAACTTCAGTTCTTTGAGGCCGACCTAGCACCGTTCTGATGTGAGGTTTCCAAGACATTTTTTTATTTTATATTATATTTAATGATGTTATATTGTCAACAGGAGAGACCGAGAGAACCATCGAAGAAGACAGGAAAGTTAGAAGGTAATTTGGAGAAGGAGAAAGGTTGGGTTTTTAAAGAATTGAATTTCACAAAGTTATTTCTATCCATCAGCGAGAATAAAATCGGAAAGATTAAGACGAGAGGCAATTCCAGAAGTAAAAGTGGGAGTAGAATTGCAAAATGAGTTAAGAAGAAGGGTCGAGTCATCGAATACCGAGGTGGATAGAGTTAGAGGTACAGGTGAGAAATCATTAATGAAAAGTAAGAGATAAGACAGAACCCTGAGGAACACCACTATTGACAGAAAAGAAGAAGTCGCCCCATCAACAACAGCCGATATTGAGCGATTTGAAAGAAAGCTAGATATAAGTAAGCAAAGAAAAGGAGGAAACCCAAAGGAGGGGAGCTTGGAGAGCAGTGACGCGTGCCATACTCGGTCAAATGCTTTGGATATGTCAAGCGCACCCCGCAAGTCTCCCCGTAGTTCCTAAGAGCGAAAAACCATAAATCGGTTTAATAGGAATGTATATCGCCAGTAGACTTCGTGCAACGAGAGCCGTACTGGCGATCGGAGTGAGTTTCCAGATGATCTAAGAAGTGAGTTGAGAAGGATTTCAAAGATCTTAGATAGAATACAAGTGAGAGCTACATGGCGATAGTTAGAAAGATCAGAGCGGCTTCCTTTTTTCGGAATAGGTTGGACATGGGAGAGCTTCCAACACCAACACTGAGGGAGGGAAAGTGCTAGTATTGAGACATAGAGAATATAGTTGAGCGAGGGGCCGAAGAGATTAGCCTTTTCAGTTGGAGAATTAGCAACACAATGATCAGATCGAATAAGAGGAGGAAAGGCAGATTTACAGAAGTTGCTAGAGATGAAAGATTTGTCAGTAGGAGAACCAAGGAGGTTAGCACACTTTCCTTTGATGAAAGCCTAGCTTTGCTCGTCGAAGAGTTATCCCTGCAACGATTTTCTAGCTGAATGAAAATTAGCGAGAGTGATAGGTGAACGCGAGATTTTTTCCACACTCGATAGGCACTGTCCTCTAGCCTGAATAGCCAGAGAATAAGCAGATCGAACCATGGATTATGAGGAAGAAAGATTAGTTTTAGAAGGAACGAATGAGGAAAGAAAAATTTATCTGAGAAGGAATGAACCTGTCATCCCATTCAACGGATTACAGCTCCCTCATTATCTTTTAAATATTTATAAATCATTTTTTAATCCATTTTTTTTTTTTTTTTTTTTTTTTTTTTTATTTGTTATCTTTTTTTTTATTGAGGTAGCCATTTTGTTATCATCCGCAAACTTGGAAACCTTACATTTAAGTCCTGGTCTAAATATTTTATATCATGTATGAGGAACCGCCACTTGACCTAAGAAATCGTTACGGACCACAAACATGTCTCCATTTCCATTAATAAATACTTTTCATTTTGATTTATTATATTATTTATTATTAATTATTATTCTTAATTCTCATTGTTTATTATTATATTATATATTATTATATTATTATTATTATTAATTATTATTGAGACTTAAGGAATCAAAAAATTTTGATCGCTAAAATAATTTTCGGGAGTTGAACCCCCTGACCCCCCCGTCTCAACAGCCTTATATATATATAATATATATATATATATATATATATATATATATATATATATATAGTATATATATATATATTATATATATATATATATATATATATATATATATATATATATATATATATATATATATATATATATATATTATTATATATATATATATATATATATATATATATATATATATATATATATATATATATATTTAATGTATATATATATATATATACTCGTTAATATAGGAATTTTACTACTTTATACTATTTTGTATAGATTATTATTTATATTACTTAATAATTAATAATATCAAATAATATTTATAATTTAATATACACATCTTAATTTAAATATACCATTTAGAGTAGAATACTCATTATATATATTATTTAATATTATAGTATAAATAGATCACCTTAAGAATATTGAGCCAATAGAGAAGAGAGATAGAGAGAGTATTGCTATGAGAAGATAATTTAATATTAAATAATTGTCTCTTGTGCTATATTTAATCATTAAACGATACGTCACGATCCCCTATGGTATTGGTTTTAAATTTTGCTCTCACTTATGCGTAAATTACTATCGTACCTATCAAAGTCCCCATCACCTCTTTCATGAGCAAGAACTCTCTAATAGATCCGCTCCACAATTTTAAGCTACCCTTCAGCCCTCAATATGGCACTAAATATATATTATTAATATTAAATATATTATATATTATTATTTTTAATATTTTATATTTATTTATTATCTTTAATTTTTCTTACTTATATTTGGTATATTTATTATAAGTATATAGGCTCACACTAAAAATTTAGGAGTTATATTTTTATTATGAATTGTTAAAGGATCTGTGCTTCGAGGACTTAACTTTACTCTTGGTTCCATATTTCTTATCATCTGAGATGTTTCATGTTAAAAATTTAATAATATAATGATTCTTATGCTAGTAGTACTCACAGATAATACTTTTTCTACATAAATCCACTCTATAGCGTTTAGAACATCACACGTGATCATTTATGTCGCTTAGACTCGAGATTTGATGTAGTTGAGAGTACGGTATATATATAATTATATATATATATATATATATATATATATATATATATATTAATATATATATATTTAATTAATTATTTATATTATTAATTAAATGTAACAATTGTTAAAAAAATATAATATGTATATCTATATACATATTAGTATAATTTAGATACTCAAATATATATAGGTGTTGGTGAATAATAAAAAACCTGTTCGTTATTTTTTTATAAATAAAAACACGTTTTTTTTAAAAAGACCAAAGTCTTTGTTTTAAATTGGTTTTTTTTTGATTATTTTTTATTTGTAAAGATATAATTTTTTTTTTTCATTATTATAATTTTCAAGTCTCTCTTAGGCTACTTAGCAAGTACTTAAAAAATTCAGGTAGCACATTATATGGAAGTAAAGAGTTATATGAGCAGTATAACTTATATGATAGAGTTTAATGCATAATGAAGTTTTTTTAGTGCTCTAGTGCATATAATTATTGCATACTAATTTCAACATGATTTACTGAGTTATTATTATTATTATTATTATTTAATTATTATTTAATAATATTATTATTATTATTATTACTTATTATTATTATTGCAAATATTTCTACAATATTTCTTTCAGAGATTTGCATATTACGTGGGTATATTCTTATAATTACTATTATATATTATTATATACTTATATAACACCTATAACGTATAATATATTCCTTTGTAATACATCAACATGTAGAAAGTATGAATACCTCATCTATATATTTATCCCAGTAGTTTTATTCATTAAAAAAGGGAAAGAAGTCTACATTAAACTACTAAATTCATATATCGTTATCCCTTATTATATAATAAAGTATATATCTTATATATATCATTAATATTTTAATCACCATTAATAGACCTCTTATACTCATTTTTCGTGTCATCTATAACATTATTCTTTTCATATCAAAAAGAAACTCATATAATCAGGAGTACGGTACTTACTATTTATCTCATTATAATAGTATTCGTGAATTAATATTACTATAATAACATATATTAATAAATATAGTATTTTAACTTAATTATATTTAATTATTATGTCTTTCTATCATATTTCTATATAAGTAGTTATAACATTTCCTATCATAGATATGTAATTACAAACTAATGCCTCTTATTATACTTCTTTATAAGTCATTTCTTTTATTAATTAATTTATATACTATTAATTTTAGATTCTGAGTAATTTTATAACATTTAATAGCCGATATATAAATATACCTATTATATGTATTTATACTAATAACTTCGATTTATTATTATTTATATTTAGTATATAAACTT
This sequence comes from Trachelipus rathkii, assembly GCA_015478945.1. Lineage (NCBI taxonomy): Eukaryota > Metazoa > Arthropoda > Malacostraca > Isopoda > Trachelipodidae > Trachelipus > Trachelipus rathkii. The sequence continues at coordinate 16,931 of JABUQX010133620.1, forward strand.
AGGTAATAATTATTCCGGCATATTTATTAAGCTTTATTAACCATAATACGGTGGTGCTTGAACTATCCTTTCTCATCAGCGTCTAGAGGCTGCTGGTAATGTTATGATGCCGTACAAGAGAGACCAACAGGATTAAAAGAGAAAGAGTAGTTATATGATATGTAAAACAGTACGAATGATCAGAAGAGACCTTACCAGCCTACCCCTATCACTCCTCTGTTCCATATTTAGTACGTAAAAGACTTCATCTGCTAGTCTAGATATATCGATCACTCTTATAATATTTTTATTTTTTTTTAGCTTTCACGGGACTGAAGTACGCGACTCTACATCTATGGTAAACTCATTCAGTTCGATAAGTGTGTGTTCATCCCGTAGTTCATCACAGAGTGCGAGTTCAATTCATACTTTCAATTAAGCCCACCGGCATATTCAAATACGTATTCATCCTCCGCCATTTCACCTCTCCTGTACTACATAAGTGACACCGTTATTACTCCGCCTCTGCTCTAACACTCACAATTTCTGCATCCTTACAAACCATATACGTGTAATAACTTTGACTGCAATCGCACCTATTTGAATCTTTGCGATCTCCAGTTCTTACTGTTCATCATCATTCTTAGCCTCATATATCTGACACTTGTCTTGAAATTTATTATTACCGCGAGTTCATATCATCAGGATCATTACTATATTTATAACCTTATTACCAACATTGACCAAGGAACAAATTTCTTCTGAATCATATATTGCTCCATCTTATTCTTTTCTATGTATTTTATTCGTTATTACTACTCATTTCTTCAGTCAATTTAATTATCTAACTATTATTCCACTATCATTAGTATTTTCTTATTATTATAGATTATATTCATTATTTATTCTCATTTTAATTCTAATTTTCTATCAATCTCATTAGATCTATAGCCCTTAGTTTATGTTACATTATTACTTGTAATACTACAGTGAACATTTATGATCTAAAATTTACTTACTTATTATTCCAGAACCATAGTTCTCATACTTATAGCAATAACACAGTAACAAATACTCCTCTATAGTAAGTACCCCTAGAGGTTCACTAAGACTTAAAGCTCTTTTAACATTCAACAAACGATTTACTAATTGCAACCACCGCCAACCTTCTTGCCATTACAAATTTTCTTTACTGAACTCTTGCATCATCATTCCCTTTCTCATCCACATATAACCCTCCTAAATTAAATCAAGCACTTAGTTTCCAGCATGCTTCACCATCTCATAACTTACAACAACTGAGGACTGTTTTCTCAGTTCAACAACCATAAATCCTAACTCTTATCTATGTTTACTTCACAAACCCGCCTTTTACACCACCTTCTTGCTCTCTTCTATCTATCCTCTGCAAACTCTTCAGATTCGAACCACACAAATACCAATCAATCTGGCATATAATAGGTAGGTGCACCTCACACTCTTATCTCCTATCATTCTAACAACCTTTCCTGTCACGCCAACCCTTCAAATTTTTCTATTCATAACCCGATCCAAATTACAAATTGAAATAATCCAGATTGAAGACATAACTACTAACCTGCACCTCACTCCCAACATATTAATTTACTAAAACCAATCTACTTTTTGATAACCATTTTAATTCTTAACACAACCTTTCACTATCATCACAATACATAACTTTTGAATTCCATTCAGAAGATCCTATCTTTACCAACCCTATATATCACTACACCTTGCCATAATGACCTTCCCTATTTTAACCCATAATCCATACCTCCTGTTGCAAATCCATAAAACTAAATACAACAAGAGCAGAGCGTAGTTACGCTCTGCCTCTGGTTGTATTTAAGGTTTTATGGATTTGTTCAACAGGGGTATGTGATAGGGTTAATAGGGGAGGTCTATGGCAGGTGTTAGTGATATATGGGTTGGTGATAGGCTTCTGAATGTTAATCGTATGTATGATGATATGTGAGGTGTGTGTAAGATAGAAATGTATCAAAGTGATTGTTTAGTATTAATAGTGGAGTGAGGAGGGTTGATGTTTCATGTCTCCTTGGTTATTCAAATTTGTATATGGATGGGGTTATGAGGAGAATTGGAAGGTGGGCGTGACAGGAAATGTTGTTTAGAATGATGGAGATGAGTGGAGGTGCCCTACCTATTATATGCAGATGATTTGTTTTGTGTGGGCGAATCTGAAGAGTTTGAAAGAAGGATTGGTAGAGAGATTGGCAGGGTGTGTAAAAGGCGGGGTTTGAAAGTAAACATAGATAAAGAAGTTAGGTTATGGTTGTGAGTGAGAACAGTCCTCAGTGTGAAGTTATGTTAGATGGTGAGCAGCTGGAACAAGTGTCTGAGTTTAAATATTTAGGGTATATGTTGGGTATGAGAAGGGAACTGATGATGCAGAGTTTAGTAGCGAAAATTGGTGAATGGCAAGAAGGTGGCTGGTGCATTAAATCGTTGTTGAATGTAAAGGGACCTAAGTCTTTAGTGGCTCTAGGGTCCTACTATGAGGGGTATGTTTGTTACTGTGTTATTGTATAGTAGTGAGACTATGGTCTGGAATAAGAAGTATATAGATCTAAAGTTCACTGTGTTCAGATGAACAATCTTTAGGGGCAATGCTAGGTGTGAGAAGAATTGATAAAATGATGGAATGAACATATTAGAAACTTGAGTGGTGTGAAGAAAGCGGTAAACGAGAGAATAAATCGCCAAGTATGTTGAGATGGTGGGTTGGTCATGTGGAAAAGGATGAAATGATAGTCCGGTTTTTACCAGCAGATGTATATTATGGCGGATGTGTTGAAAACATTGACAGGAGCTGGGAGAAATAAAGAAAATACGTGGATGTTAGTCCAGTATATATCGAATGTCTGAAGAGAGAAATGTTGAGTTTGGCAGAGCCGAGAATAAAGGTGCATAATAAGAGAGAATGGCGGGGTTTTGTGAGGGGTTATGGTTGTTGGCCCACCTGGGTTAGGGAATTGAACCCTTTACACTGTATTGATTTACCATAGTGGAGTCCGTCGCAGTTCCGTGAAGCTATAGGGGTGGATTATTTTGACTGCGACGAGTTCCTTACTAATTAATGGAACAGAGGGGGGGGGTAAGGCTGGGCTTTCTTTCGACTTTTGTCATATCCTTCTACTGCTTTTCTTTTCTGTTGCTGGTACGCACCTTACACCAGTCTTGGGGAAAAAAAAAGGTAGATGAAGATATATATATATATAATATATATATATATAATAATAGATATATATATATATATATATATTATTATATATATAGAGGGAGGAGTTATATATATATATATATAATTATATAAGTATATATGATATTATATATATATATAACTAATATAATATATATATAATATAATATATATATATAATATATATTATATATCATGATATATATATATATTTATATATATATATATATATAATAGTATATATATATATTATATATATAAAATAGTATTATAGTATATATATATATAATATATATATATATATATATTATATAACATATATATATATAATATATATATATATATATATATATATATATATATATATATATATATATATATATATATATATATAATAATAATAATAATAATAATAATAATAATAATATATATAAATATAAATAAAAATAATAATAATAATAATCAGATCATGTGAAATGTAATAATTATATGCCCTAGAGCACTAATAAAACTTTATTAAGCACTAAACTCTACTTTATATATTGTATACCTCTTTTAACATATTGTATTTACTGTATTTTAATGCTAAATACCCTAAAAGACTTGATATATATGAAAAATAAGTAATTTAAAAAAAACAAAAAAAAACCAAAAATTTTGGCCATTGGTCTTTTTTTAAAAAAAAACGTGTTTTTTTTTTTAAAAAAAAACGAACGGTTTTTTTTTAATCCCAACCCTAATATATATAATATATACTAGTGAAATTTAGGTATATAGATATATATATATATATTTATATTTTTTCTATATATATAATATATATATATATATATATATATACTATAATATATATAATTATATATATATGTATATATATATATATATATATATATATATATATTATATATATATTATATATATATATATATATATATATATATATATATTATATTTAGTGATGGGACGATTATGAAATTTTTTGCCGATGACGATGACGATGACGATTAGAGCAAATTTGCCGATGACGATGATGATTAATTGAAAAAAAAATATTTTAAAAATCTCCTCTCTCTCTCTCCTCTCTCACCCCTCTATACACCCATTGACAAATATATATGAAATGTATATGACTATTATATAATAATATATATATATAATATATATATATATATATATATATATATATATTATATAATATTTTATATCATTAATATATATATATATATATATATATATATATATATTTAAAATTTTAATTATTAATATTATTATATGATAAATTAAATAAATTTAATTATATATATATATATATATATATATATATAGTATATATAATATATATATATATATTATATATATATATATATATATATATATATATATATATATATATAATATATTATATTTATACATATATATATATATGTAGACAGGAGGGTCAGGGGGTTCACCCTCCCGAAATTATTTGTCATTTGATTCCTTAATCTCATAATAATAATAATATAATTAATATAATTAATAATAATAATAATAATAATAAATAATTAATAATAATAATAATAATATATTTAATCTAAATGAAAATGAAAAGTATTTTATTAATGGAAATGGGAGACATGTTTGTGGTCCGTAACGATTCCTTAGGTCAAGTGGCTGTTCCTCATACATGTATAAAATATTTAGACCAGGGACTTAAATGTAAGGGTACCAAGTTTGCAGATGATAATAAATTGGCTACCTCAATAAGGATTAATGATGGATGTATAAATATTTAAAAGATAAGGAGGGAGCTGTAATTCGTTGATGGGATGAGCAGGTTCATTCCTTCTTCAGATTAAATTTTTCTTTCCTCATTCATTCCTTCTAAAAACTAAATCTTTCTTTCCTCATAATCCATGGTTCGATCGTGCTTATTCTCCTGGCTATTCAGGCTAGAGACAGTGCCTATCGAGTGTGGAAAAATTCTCGTTTCTCCTATCACTCTCGCTTATTTTCATTCAGCTAGAATCGTTGCAGGGATACTCTTTCGACGAGCAAAGCTGGTTTTCATCAAAGGAAAGTGCGCTACCTCCTTGGTTTCTCCTACTGACAAAATCTTTCTGGCCTCTTGCCTGTAAATCTGCCTTTTCTTCTCTTATTCGATCTGATCATTGGGTAGCTTAATTCTCCAAACTGAAAAGGTAATCTCTTCGGCCCCTCGCTCAACTTATAATTCTCTATGTCTCAATACTAGCACTTTCCCTCCCTCAGGGTTGGCTCTCCCATGTCCAACCTATTCCGAAAAAAAGGAAGCCGCTCTGATCCCTTCTAACTATCGCCCTGTAGGCTCTACTTGTATTCTATCTAAGTCTTTGAAATCCTTCTCAACTCACTTCTTAGATCATCTGGAAACTCACTCCCGATGCGCCAGTACGGCTCTCGTTGCACGAGTCTACTAGCGATATACATTCCTATTAAACCGATTTATGGTTTTTCCCTCTTAGGAACTACGGGGAGACTTGGGTGGTGGCGCTTGACATATCCAAAGTATTTGACCTGGTTAATGGCACGCGTCACTGCTCTCCAAGCTCCCCTCCTTTGGGTTTCCTCCTTCTCTTTGCTTACTTATATCTAGCTTTCTTCCAAATCGCTCAATATCGGCTGTTGTTGATGGGCCGACTTCTTCTTTTTCTGTCAATAGTGGTGTCCTCAGGGTTCTGTCTTAATTTCTAACTTTTCATTAATGATCTTCTCACCTGTAGCCTCTAACTCTATCCACTCGTATTCCGATGACTCGACCCTTCATTCTTTAACCTCATATCAATTCTACTCCCCATTTTACTTCTAGAATTGCCTCTCTCGTCTTAATTTTCGCGTTTATTCTCGCTGACTGGATAGAATACTTTGTGAAATTCAATTCTTTAAAAACCTAACTTTCTCCAACAAAATACCTTCTAACTTTCCTGTCTTTTTCGACGGTTCTGTCTCTCTCCTGTTGACAATATAAAACATCCCTTGGCCTTACATAAACAAAAAAATGTCTTTGGAAACCTCACATCAGAACGGTTGCTAGGGCGGCCTCAAAGAACTGGAAGTTTTGTTTAGACTTTGTGAGACTTTCCTCCTTTTTCTCAGTTGCTCCCGCTATACAAGGGTCTCATCCGCCCTCGTTATGGAGTACGCTCTCATATCTCGGGGGGGGGGGGCTTGGTTCAACACCGGCTTTTTGGACATGGTCGAAGTCAAACGGCAAAAAAGGCTTATAAACCTGTTGTGTACTTTTCCAGTTCACTTGACCCTCGATCTTTGCGAGGCGATGTTGGGGCTTTATCTCTATCTATAGGTACCGCAGCGTCAGGTGTTCGAGAACTTATCACTCGAATACCACCACCTTGTACGGGGTACGGCTTCATAGCACAATAGGTGCTGTATCTGCGCAAGAGTATTGTGTTGACATTGGTATACTCAGGCTAGTTTTGCCTGTGGTGCTTTCCTTCTTTCGCCACCACCTCTGTTTTTGGGTGGAATTCTCTTCCATCTTCTGTAATTCCTACTGAATTTAATCCCCTCACTTTAAAACCTGCCTGTGCTCATATGCGTAATATGCGCTAGAGGGTGAACTTTGAAGAGTAATACACCCCCTCCTTGAATAGGGCTCTGCCCGTGAGTGGTGGTGACAACTGTAAAAAAAAATCCTTGAATGGGAAGATATGTGGCAAATGAACTGAATCTCCTACTCACCCCATCAAAACATCATTCAGATTATTCCCAGAAATCGTACTCTTTTCCAAAGCATTAACCCTCAGATGGATTCATATGTGCAACCACACAAATTTTTGACCTTTTCAAACGTTAAATTTAACCTTTAGACTTCTAGTACTCACAACACCAAATCTACCATAGCTCTCTACCACAACTCAACTCATCAGAAATGCAAATCCTTCTATCACCTCTCATTCCACTCCAGCACACAAACACATTTCACAACCCAACCACTCATTTTCCGTTTCCTTTCAATCTTGTTTTTTCAGTCCCAGTTCGAGCATCAAATTTGCCTTTCTAAATACACCCATCACACTCTCTCCTCATCTCCTTCAACATTTATTCCTCTGACATTTTATATACAGATACGATTCCATACTTTTCGCCGAAGGATAGAAGGGGGCTTACTGCGATCACGACCTCTCCGAGGCATGCATTAGAATTCCTGGCAAAAGATAAGTGGTGGTAGGCAGCCAACCTACCAACTACCACCGTCCCTTAAGTCGCCTTCTACGACACGCAGGACATACGAAGTGGGCAATTTTTTCTCCCTACAACTATGGATATAAGGCGATAGGATGTCTGTAAGATTTTGTCTAGAAGAGGGGTGTGGATATATAATAAGTATGTGAATATGATATGTTGTCTGGAGATGAGTGTGGATATGAACGCATAACAGAAAGGCGAACCATTTAGGCAAAGGAATGTCATACATACCATAAAAAAAAGAATATAATATATATATAATATATATATATATATATATATATATATATATATATATATAATATAATATATATTATATATTATATATATATTATAATATATATATATATATATATATATATAATCCTTAATTATTATTTTTATAATTATTATTATTATTATTTTTTAATGTCCCTATTTTCGTCTTAAATATTATTAAATAATTATTATTATTATAATTATTAATTATTATTATTATTGAGTTTTAATATTATTCAAATTCTTAATATTTGTTCAATTTAATCGCAAAATAATGCGGCGAAATTTGCCGTGAGATGTAAAAAATATGCAGATTTTTGCCGATGACGATGATGATTAATACCCGCATCACTAATATATATATA
>JABUQX010133621.1:0-17500 GCA_015478945.1 Trachelipus rathkii
CCTTCTCCCTCTTTCATTTCAAATCTCGCCCTCCTTATTGGTTGGCACAATACATAACAATTTTAAGACATAATAGGTGACCATTGTTTGGCATTCTGATGCTCAATGTTTGTTTGTATGTGAAAATTGGAAATTTATCACATCATATATATATATATATATATATATATATATATATATATATATGACTAGAATATATATATATATATATATATATATATATATATATATATATATATATATATATATATATATACATATATATATATATATATATATATATATATATATATATATATATATATATATATATATATAGATATATAACCAACATATATATATTCTATATGCATATATATATATATATAATATATATATATATATATAATATATATATAATATAACATAATATAATATAACTGCTATATATATATATATATACTTCTTGCTATATATATATATATATATAACAATATATATATATATATATATATATATATATATAACATATATATATACAGTATATATTGATGTTATTTGTGAGTTATTTTATTAGTTGAACTATTGTTTGTTTATGCACTCATTGTTGTTGGATCATGCTTCGGCGATATAAACTTTTATTGATTTGGAATTTTTATTACACATAGTTAATTAAGAAATTAAAACCTAAAAATATACTATTACCATGCTTAGTTTTAGTTTTAAAACTTATTGAACGCATGTCCCTATGACAACCAGACCTTTACCACTGCCTATATATATATAGAAGGACTTGGAGTGATGTAGGTGATCTCTTCTTTATAAGTAAATTATGAGGAGTTTAAGTTTTTTAGTTCACAACTACATCACTTAACATGAGGCCACTGCAATTCAAGTTATCTCTTTATGAAGAGCAGAACAAAAATTCTGCTATAAACTTATCTCTTTATGAAGAGCAGAAGAAAAGTTCTGCTATAAACTTATCTCTTTATGAAGAGCAGAACAAAAGTTCTGCTATAAACTTATCTCTTTAAGAATGGAAACAAAGTTTCTTATTATCTCTTTAATATAGCACAACACAAGGTTACTTTAGGATTTAAAATAAACCCAGAAAAAAATGAAGATTTATTCAACAAAAGTAACAAAAGTCCATTCTGTTTAGATACTCTTTCTTTTTCGTAAGTCAATCAGTAGTTACGGACTGTTCCGCGTTAACTCCCTTGACTGATTCTTCTGTTTGAATTCTTTTCAATCGATGTTGAGTCGCTGTCTTATCCTGAATTTTACCTCCCTTGCTTGGAAATTGCATTTTCTTAAAGTTCTGAGAGGGAAGGGAGTACTAGAGAGAGTGTCTTGAAGTTGATTCTATTTTTCTTCCAGATTGTCTTCTGATTGATTTTGATTATTGAGAGTATCTCAACTTAGAGGCGAATTTATATGATTTTGTTTGAAGTTATATTATAATTTTGCTCCACACAAATTTTAGCATAAAATATTAACATAAATATAATTTTTTTTTTTTTTTTTATATATATTTATATATGAGGGGTGATATATATATATATATATATATATATATATATATATATATATATATATATATATATATATATATATATATATATATATATATATATATATATATATATATATATATATAACATATACTCTGCTGATAATATAATATAAAATTATATTATTTAATTCCTACAGTTCCCTTATCTCCCTTACCCTTATGCAAGGGTACTATTACCGCTCACTGCTCTCCTCCAATCTACTGGAACTATACCCTCCATAAACGCTTTTATTGCAGCACCAAATCAATTCAATCACAATCTCTACTCCATTCTTGATCATTTCATATGAATTTCAATCTATACCTGCAGATTTTAAATTCTTCACTTTCTACTCTCCTTTCCATTACCTTCTTCTTGCTAATGACCTCCCCAAAATACCTATTCCTTCTTGCACCATCAAACCCTCACACATTCACTATCTCCTCTTCATTACTGTTAATATTATACAGACTCTCGAAGTGTTCTTTCCACACTCCCCTCACATCCATTTCATCAGTTACAAAAGCACCATCCCTATTCATTATTCTAAGCAGGTTCTCCATATTCTCATTCTTAACCTTTCGCGCTTCCTTCCAGAAGAGCTTCCTATTCCCTTTTAAGTCCCCATTCCTCCTCCTTCCAAACTGTTCATTTACCTCTTCTTTCCTCCTATGTATGCACCTTTTAGTATTTCTTTTTTCCTCCTTATATACTGTACTTCCAAACATCTTTCTTTTGAAACTTCATCATTGGCCTTTAGTACGTTCAACCACGCTTCTTTTTTACTTTTAACCGCTTGCATCACCTCATCATTCCACCAATCACTGTTAACATTCTTACTTCTTTCTTTAGCACATCCACATACATCCTTTGCACTGCTAACAACTGCTTAATTCATTTTTTGCTCCCAGATTTATTCAGTTTCAGCTTGTTCACATTCAACTGATTTACTTGCGAGTACTCTTAGATACTTATCCTTATTACCTTGTGCACTTAACTTCTCACTCTTAATTCTACCCATTTCCCTTCGTATCACCTTCCTCTCCATCCAAGCCCCCACTAACTTAGTTTTACATAGAACAACATAGTGATCCGATAATATCCCATTCCTAATTCTCTCACTGATTTAACATCCAACACATCCTTCAACATCTCCTTCTTTACCAACACAAAATCAATCATACTTTTTACTTCAGAACCATCTCTACCTACACCAACTCTAGTAAACTTATGGATACTCTTGTGTTTAAAGAAAGTATTACTTACACACATACCTCTTTCCTCACAGAAGTCAATCACCTTCCTACCATTCTCATTTTCTCCCAACACTCCAAAACCACCTGTTATACCATCTCTTTTCTGATCACCTATCCAACAATTTAGGTCCCCCAACACAATCAATCTGAAGCTCCTACTCACCCCATCCAAAACATCATTCAGATTATCCCAGAAAATCTCACTCTCTTCAACATTTCCCTCAGATGGACCATACTTCACAACCACATACTTTGACCTTTTCAAACTTAAAATTAACCATTAGAATTCTGGGACTACTTTACTAGTCAGCCATAGCTCTGTATACAAGTCACTCCATCAAAATCGCAGCTGCTGCTCCTCTCATTTCCAGCACTCCAGGCATACATTTCACCACACCACTCATTTTCACCATTTCCTTTCATCTTTGTTTCAGTCACAGCGAGCAAATCAAATTTGCCCTTTCTAAATACATCCATCACATCACACCTCTTCTCCTCAACATTTATTCCTCTGACATTCCATGTACCCATACGATTCATACAATTTCGTCGAAAATTAGAAGGCCGTTTACGGAGATCACGACCATCTCCGAGGCATGCATCAGCATTCCTACAAAGAGATATTTGGTAGTGGGCAGCCAAACCAACTACCACCGTCCCTTAGTCGCCTTCTACTACACGCAGGACATACTATGTGGGCAATTCTTTCTCCCTCACACATAGGGGGTATATATATATATATATATATATATATATATATATATATTTATATATATCTCTATATATATACTATATATATATATAATATATATATATATATATATATATATATATATATATATATATATATACTAACCTATGTGAACAATACATTTTTTCCTAAATAGGGATTTTTTTTTCAGGTATTTAGCAAAGACTATGGAATAAGATTATTTATTTTCGTAGTTCAATTGATGTCCTTAAAGTATATGATAAAATTTTTTCAAAGTTGGGAGAAATAGGCCTGTACACTATTGGTATTATAATATATATATATATATATATATATATATATATATATATATATATATATATATATATATATATATATATATATATATATATATATATATATATATATATATATATATATATATATATATATATATATATATATCACTCACCTTCTCTCCCTAAGTCTAGGGGTAAGGTGCGTAACATGCACCGGAAACAAAAAAGTACTAGAAGAATATTACACAAGCCGAAAAAAAGCCCAACCTTACTACCCCCTTTATACCTTTTAGTAAGAACCCGTCGCAGTCAGAAAATCCACCCAAGAGCTTCATGGGAATGCGACGGACCCAAACTATGGCATCTCATCAATGTGAGGTTCATCCCTTGGCCCAGGTGGGCCACAACCATACCCCCTCACAAAACCCTTCCATTCCTCTATTATGTGCACCGATGCCTTCTTTTCACCTTAAGCATTTTTCTCCTTCCAGGCATTCCTTTACTGACTCAATCCATTTTTTCTTCGGTCTTCCAGCTGGTTGATTCCCAGCACTCTCACCACTATACATCTGCTTAACCAACTGACTATAATCCATCCTTTCCACATGACCAAACTATCTCAACATACTTTCATTTATTCTCTCATTTACCCCTTTCTTCACACCACACAACTCTCTAATATATATATATATATATATATATATATATATATATATATATATATATATATATATATATATATATATATTATATATATATATGCTCATAACTATATATTGAGAAAAATATTATCTACTAACATATGTATATATATATATATATATATATATATAACTATATATATATATATATATATATATATATATATATGTATGTAGTATATAACAATATAATATAATAACTATATATATATCTTCTTCATATATATATATATAATATATATCTTACTTCATTCTTTATATATATATTTATATATATATACCATATATATATATATATATATATATTATAACTCTTTTTAAATGTAATAAATAAAAGCAAAATCTATAATATATGAATATGTATAAGTAAACGTGTCTTATATATAACAACTAGTGAGTGGAATTATATATATACATATATATATATATAATATAATAATAATATAACTATATATATATATATATATATATATGTATATATATATAAATATATATATATAATAATATAATATATATATATATATATATGTATATAATATATATATATATATATATATCTTCTTTCATATATATGTATATATATGCTATATATATATATATATATATATAGCAATATATATATATATATATATATATGTATGTAATAATAATATATATATATATATATATATATATATATATATATATATACCGTGCTATATATATATATATATATATATATATATATATATATATAATATATATATATATATATATATATATATATATATATCTTATAACATATATACTATAACAATAATATATATATATATATATATATATATATATATATATATATATATAACTAACATATATATATATATAATAACATATATATAATAATATATATAATATATATATATATATATATATATAACTTAACTATATGGTAACAACTGTATATATATATATATACTATTCATAACTGCTCTTTATATCGCAAAGAGCAGATGATTGAAAATGAGGAAGAAGGAATAAGTGTTAGCCATTTGACTTTATGGTTTGCAAAGTATATTAGGGTTAATAGGGAGCTTTTATGGCAGGTATTAGTGATATATGGTGGGGAGGTAGGCTTTTGAATGGAATCAAAAGCTATGTATGACGAAAGTGAGGCGTGTGTAAGAATAAATGGTGTCAAAAGTGATTGGTTTTGTGTCATACCAAATTCATGAGAACTAGAGTTCCATGTTATATCTCTCAGTTATCTGTTGTATATGGATGGGGTTAAAAAAAAAAATTAGAGATGGGATGGCAGGAAATGGTGTTAGAATGATGGAGGTGGAATTAGTGGAGGGGTGCCCTACCTATTAAATGTGGGCAGATGATTTGGTTCTTTGTGGTGAATCTGAAGAGTTAGAGTTTGAGAAGTTTGGTAGAGAGATTTGGCATGGTGTGTAAAGGAGGGGGTTTAGTAAGCGTAGATAAGAGTAAGGTTATGGTTGTGAGAGTGAGGACAGTCCTCAGTGTGAAGTTATGTTAGATGATGGTGAGCAGCTGGAGCAAGTGTCTGAGTTTAAATATTTAGGGTATGTGTTGGATGAGAAGGGAACGGATGATGCAGAGTGTAGTAGGAAAGTTGTGAATGGCAGGAAGGTGGCTGGTGCAATTAAATCGTTGGTGAATGTAAAGGGACTAAGTCTTGAGTGCGCTAGGGTCTTACATGAGGTATGTTGTTACCTGTGTTGTTGTATAGTAGCGAGACTATGGTCTGGAATAAGAAGTATAGATCAAAAGTTCAATGTGTTCAGATGGATAATCTTAGGGGCATGCTAGGTGTGAGAAGAATTGATAAAATGAGGAATGAACGTATTAGAGAGTTGTGTGGTGTGAAGAAAGGGGTAAATGAGAGGAGAATAAATGAAATTGAGATGGTTTGGTCATGTGGAAAGGATGAATGATAGTCGGTTGGTTAAGCTAAGTTGATGTATAGTGGCGAGTGTGTTGGGAACCGACCGGCTGGGAGACCGAAGAAAAAGTGGATTGAGTCAGTGAACGAATGTCTGAAGGAGAGAAATGTGAGTTTGGCAGAGGCGAGAATAAAGGTGCATAATAGGAGTGAATGGCTGGGTTTGTTTTGTGGGTGCACCTGGGCCAGGGATGAACCCTTACATTGACGATTTACCATAGTGAGGATCCGTCGCTGTAGTCCCGTGAACTCTAGGGTGGATTTTCTGTCTATTACGAGTTCTCACTAATTAATGGTACAGAGGGGGCGGTAAGGCTGGGCTTTCTTTTCGACTTTTGTCATATTCTTCTACTGCTTTTCTTTTCCGATGCATGACACGCACCTTACCCAGTCTTGGGGCAAAGAGGTAGATAAAGAAAGAAAGAAAGAGAATATATATATATATATATATATATATATATATATATATATATATATATATATATATATATATATATATATATATATATATATATATATATATATATATATATATATATATATATATATATATATATATATATATATATATATATATATATATATACAAAAATATCTGAAAAACATCCAACCTCTACAAAACAACACCTCATACATTAAACAAATAACACACACCTAACCAAAATTTATTTAAGAAACTTACAACCAAATAATATACTAAATACTCATCCACCAGAAATAGCACCAGAATTCAACTCTCTTCCAATATCATCCTTGTCCAAGATTACTGGTGAAATGATTAAGAACGGAGGCAAGATGATGATTGATTGGATTTGGAAGTTGTGTAGCAAATCGTTTATGGAGGGTATAGTTCCGAGGGATTGGAGGAGAACATTTATAGTACCCTTATATAAGGATAAGGACGATAAGGGAAACTGTAGGAATTAAAGGAGAATTAGTTTATTGAATGTTGTAGTTAAGATATACGGTATGCTGGTGTTTTGGTGGAAAGAGTGCGTCGAGTGACTGAAGACCTGGTTGGTGAAGAACAAGGTGCGTTTAGGAGTTGTAGAGGATGTGTGGATCAAATCTTAACACTAAAACAAGTGATTGAGAAAATGAGGGAGAAGAAAAATAAATTGTATTTAGGTTTTATGGATTTGCAACAGGCGTATGATAGGATTAATAGGGAAGCTCTATGGCAGGTGTTAGTGATATATGGTGTTGGTAGTTGGCTTCTGAATGGAATAAAAAGTATGTATGACGATATTGAAGCATGTGTCGAAAGTGATTGGTTTAACAATATTAATAGCAAGGCAGGGATGTGTTATGTTTCCTTAGTTATTCAATTTGTATATGGATGGGGTTATGAAAGAATTAGAGGTGGGGGTGGCAGGAGATGGTTTAGAATGATGGAGAATGGAAGAGAGTGGAGGGTGCCCTACCTATTATATGCGGATGATTTGGTTTTGTGTGGTGAATCTGAAGAGAGTTTGAGAGGATCGGTAGAGAGATTTAGCAGGGTATGTAAAAGGAGGGGCTTGGAAGTAAACGTAGATTAGAGTAAGGTTATGGTTGTGAGTGAGGACAGTCCTCGGTTTGAAGTTATGTTAAATGGTGAGCAGCTGGAAGAAGAGTCTGAGTTTAAATATTTAGGATATATTTTGGATAAAAAGGGAACAGATGGTGCAGAGTGTAGTAGGAGAGTTGTGAATGGCAGGAAAGTGGCTGGTGCAATTAAATTGTAGGTGGATGTAAAGGGACTAAGTCTTGAGTGCTCTATGGTCTTACGTGAGGGTATGTTGTTGCCTGTGTTAATGTATAGTAGTGAGACTATGGTCTGGAATAAGAGGTATAGATCTAAACTACAATGAGTTCAGATGGACAATCTTAGGGGCGTTGTAGGGGAGAGTGGCATGCATTAAGGAACCCGCAAGGGAAATACTAATGCGCTCCGAACGAAAATAACCCGGTTAGGAAAAGAACCCCTAACATTCACACTTTAAATTTTAGACTCTACGACTAAGGCCTAAAATATCTGCTACTACGCCAGTTACTATAATCTACAACGGAGAAGGACTGATTTGATTGGGATGATATTAGATAGACAGTTAGTTGACAGTTAGTTATTAGTGATTACTGTGATTAGGATTATTCTAACGGTACCATGTTAACTTACCAAAAGAAACAAAATCGGCTTTGTCCAAATTCTAGGATTATATCCACCACACTGACTTTTGATTTACTCCCTGATGATGAATTGGTGAAATACACATCCAGTAAACCAATATTAATTAAATTGAATTGGGGGGAAAACAAAAGACTGCATTGATTTTATACTTTAATTTTACTTAACTTTAAGGGGGGAAACTAAATGAATGGTTTGATTATTGAGGAGAAGCCTTCAATAATCAATAGATGACTGATAAAGCTGATACACTGGTCATACGATCCAGTGATCCTGAAGAAGTCTGTTCTATATAAAGAAATTATAGAACGTTGATGATAGTTGTCCAGATTCGATGAACTCGAAATTCCAGGTTAGTAAATAACCGTAAATGGAACAAGTTATATAGTTAGATGTATGTTGTGTTAGGATGCTAAAACGAACTATTCATCAAACTGAACTTTGTTCCTGAGAGGTAATGATTCTGATGGTCCAGAATGAGGAAAATCCACTTGAAGATAGATCCTTACAATACCAACTATTGGTTTGGTCGGAAATGGATCCCTCCAATAAAAAAAACTAGGCAATAGGAGCTCTGGTTGGAAAATGGATCCCTCCTCTAAAAAAACCTATATATATGTAAAGAATAGCATTGTTGAAAACTTTGTGAATAAGTTATTAGAATTATCTTGAATAGTGGTTATAATATGTCAATATTGATATTAATGAAAATTAATATCAACATTGCACCTACCCTAGGAGATAGAAGCTCTCTTTCTGTCAGGGTTTTCACTGTTTCTAAATTGGACCGGTGTAGAATTCAAGTAAAGATGATCTGAGAAGAAACACCGATTAGATAGTTGAACAGATTAATTTGAAGAAATCACATTCACTATAAAAAGAAAGAACAGTTTAGTTTATTTGTCAAAAATCGGAGATAACTCACTTGCAACAGAACAGGTATGTGATCCTCTTATTGGAAAGATTGATCGGTCAGTGCACACGAATATCGTTGTGGCACACATAAACAATTAAAACCTGTTGGTTGACTAACTACTATTTACTTTTAGAAGCCTGTATAATTCAGAATTAATGGCATAGGAGAAAACGATTAATAAACATAAATCATGATTACAAGAGAAACAATGAAATAAACCATATATATATATATATATATATATACTCGTGATTTTAGTGATGTATTGATTATATATATAATATTGGGGTGAAATTGGAGTCACTGCAACAGAGCCCCCAACATCCCCCCGTACTAAAATTACGCCCCCGCTCAGTATTGTTGTAATCATGAAGATGGAAAATCTGGTGAAAAACTGAACATAAGAGCGCAACAATAGCACAGACAGAGAGAATGATCAAGGATATGAAGAACAAAAATTAACTTTTTGACATTTTCCAGTAAACTGAAAATAAGAGAATAAGAAAACCAGTACCCTATAAAAAACGAAAACAATGTAAACTTGCAGAATTGGATTAGAACTGTTGTGCCCATAGCGGTAGCAAAAGCTTCTCTTCGTCGATAGCTTTCTGGGCAGATTGTAGTATTGAACTTTGCTGCGACGCATGCAAAGTTCCATAATTGAGTTTAGCCAAAAGTTTTCTTATTTCCGCTCTGACAAAATCATCTTGTTGTTGATCGTGATGACTTGAGGTCTGAGAACGACATGGGCATGATGATGCTGCTAATGGAGGCTGTATTTGAGGTGGAGGTACGTACGTGATGGGCAGTCCCGTAAAGGTTACTTCACTCATCTGCTCCTCCATATTTGTCAGAGTTCGGGAAGTTGATGGTTGAGAGTGGTCGATACAGGATTGAATGATCCGCTCTTTCTCTTCACTTCGTGAAGGCATGTATAATCGGCGATGATCAAAAGAATGAGAAGGCTTATTAGAAGGTCGTCGAGTTTGAGGCTGGATAAAGAATCTTCTGTATTTTCTAAAAAGATTTTTCAGGAACAACGTCGTGGCATGGAGTCCATCTGAAAGCATCGGCGTATCCAAGTACAAGGTCTTCTTACTAATATACTTGGCATGTGGTGTAGATTTGTATTCCGTGCTATGTTTGTTTACTGCGTAATGATATTCCAAAATCTCACTGCCACGGAAAGTGGTTTTATTTGTCCATTTAACCTTTGAGGATGCTAGATTCTCAAATTTAGTAAAAGTGTTTATTGAGTGTTCCCTCATTTTTTTAGGTGACAGTTCTTCGTCGTCTTTAAGATGATCGGCGAAGGCTGGTCCCCATGCTTTTGTGATCCTTTTTTGATTAAATGCATAGAGGTCCTTGATGGGAGGAATGAAAAGACACACTTTTACTTTTGGATTCTTTTCCATGGCAAACTTTGTTATTTTTTCCATGATAGCTGGGATACCTTCTATCGAAACAATTTTCTCAGGTTCAAATACTGTAGTTTTATTGTCGCCATTAGTGATAGATTTCTTTTTCCAAGCCAAAGTAGTGAGTGCCCAGATGAGTAGAAAATCTACATCTGAGGACATCAGCTTTTCGACACGTGCTAAACACTCATTGATGGTACGTCCTGAACCGTAGTCAACTCTCACATGGATGTTGAATTCGTCTTTGATCAAATTCTTCTCCCGACGAAGAAGATCCAACTCGCTGGTACCAATAGACAGTAAAGTTTTCATCTGCAGGGAAGAGAAGAATATCTAGGTTCTGTTATTGCATCCATGTTAAGGTGTTTTTACAAAAAAATAGGCTTGTTCCATTTAAATAAACAATCAAATTAATTATTATTAATATAAATTAATTATCAATTTAATAAGTTACTTGACCATTTATAAATCATTAAAGTATTTTATTTCAATTTATTCATTATTCAAAAAAACAAAGAATATTGATTGTTATTTATTATTATTATTTTTCATCATTGAACTAATATAAGCAAATTAAAAATTATCATTTTGTTATCTATTTTCTGATTAAGCATTATTCTGATTTATTATTTTATCTGATACGTTGGATGACTATTATTTTTATAATTTTTCTATTTTTAGGTTCAAATTCTGATTTAATTGCTTTTACTTAAATTTGCACAAATTTATACATATTAATAATATTGTGTGTTTTATGTCAAAAATGGAAAGTGTTACAAAATAGCAAAGAACTGTCGAGTTGTTGGTTAAAATTAAATGATAATAATAGTTGAACTTGCGACTAAGACAAATCATCAACTTTATTCCATTGATGTATGATGTAAAATAAATAAAATGAATGATGATAACCTAACAGGGGAAAATATAATCGGAACATTCCGAAAAATAAATTAAGATAATAATAATTATAACTTTGCAACCAACACTCTGTTCTTAAGATAGACTTTAATGTAAATGACTGTGATGAATGTGGAAAGATTGTGTAGTGTGAAAGTTGTATCTAAGCTAATGTAGATGAATAGAGGGATGAGATGAATGCATGTATTTCATCGCTCGAGTGACTCAAAGTCAACCCACCACAACTAGGTATGTGAACTTCATAATTTCACCCACATGTACTCCTTTTCCCACAAACACTCAGACAAACAAGGCACAAACAAGACCGAGAACAGTGACAACAAAGAACTGAACACTACAAGAACACAAGACCATGAATCATTTCTCACTGAATCGCACAACTTCCATTAGTTCATCACTCAGCAAAACAACCGACTACAATAAACCTTTTCTTCCTCTAAAGGTATATTCAAGGGGTCTTTCCATAACATTCGGCAAATCAGCTACTGGTCCTATTTGTCGTGTAACCGGACGGGGAGGAAAGTTATATCTTTTCAAGTCCTCTTCTTCCACACGGACTAGTTGAAAATTGCTGTCATCCAGTTGAAGACCAGCAAGACTTCCCAGCACCTCACCAACTACAGTGAACGGAGCGGGCGGAGTTTGAGACAATAAAGATGTTGGTGTCACTGCAGGTGTAGGAGACAAAGAAATCGGACGAAAACCGGAGAAAGCTGTGAGATTAGCACTAGAAGTAGTATTACTGAAACGGAAAGATGAAAAAGGTGGAGGCGTGACATGCTGATTAATAATTGATGACACATTCGAAATCGCTGATGGATCAAGGAGATTTGAGCTGGGTCTTTCCTTGAAATATGAATTTAAGAATGACGCTCCAGTCAAATCAACTGTCTGGAAGGATATGTGATCTGGGTTTGTGGCAGGTGGTTGTTGTAAATCAACCGCTGGAGGCTCATTAACGTGACCAGGAGGTACAAGAAAGGAAGATACCTGACAATGTGGAGGATACGCATGTAAATAGAAATCATGGTAATCCACCAATAAGGATTCTGAAGATTCTGTGTGTGAACTTGATTTTGGACTCCCACCGGGAATCGGCAATACCTCAGATAACTGATGCTCTGAGGGGAAAGTTGGAATAGAAGAGGTTCTTCTAGAAGAATCCTCTATTATAACGGGAGTTTTAGTAAACGTAACTTTGGGTGGCACCTGGGGAAGTGAACCTACTGTTGGTGTAAGGACTGGAGCTCCTTCCAAAGGAACCAATGACTGGGAGACGATGGTATTTAATTCTTCTATTTGATCCCATAGATCCGGTAATGTTCCATATAATTCTAGAGAGATGGGGTTAGTCGGGAGGAACCCCTCAAAATCATTCTCATCTTCGTCTTCTATTGGTTGGAAAGGGTCTTCGGAATCGTCATCACCGGTGAAGGCAGTTACAGTTTCACTAATGACAGAATTTGCGTCTGATTCATCGTCCGCGACTTTACCCATTTCCCCCTCTTCGTCATCATCGTCCGCAAAGAATTTCTCACTCACTTCAGGGTTACGTGATAAATATTTACGAAGGTAATTCGGTATATCAATCCACTCTCTTAAGTGAGAGAAATGGACTTTTTGATATTTGGCAGCTGGATAGTTGGGACGTCTGACAAGGTAAGTGACCTTGTTATCATTCACCTCTGTAACAATATATGGTCCTTCCCACCGACTCTTAAACTTTTGAATGGTACTATGCCCAGTGCGAATAACCTTCTTGGCGACCTTTTGTCCCACTCGGAAAGGTCGAAAGTTAACACTTCCCTCCTTCCAATATTGCGGAAAACTATGGGTTGGAGTATGGGGCTTCTGTAACAGGAAATCAGAAGGTGACATCCCTAGCGCACTATGTGAAGTGTTATTATATATTAAAACAGAGGAAGAAAGTTCTTCATCCCACCCAACAGGATGTTCCAAAACCAAACATTTGATAATCTGTATTAAACTTCTATTAAATCGTTCACAAATCCCATTACTTGCGGGATGTAGTGGTGATGTTCTGATGTGTTTAATGTTATGCTCCTGAAGAACATTCTGGAAGGTCTGTGATGTGAACTCTGTACCATTGTCTGTTAGAATTCTGTTTGGAACCTTCGGCAGAAAAGGGAGAATCTGATGTTTTAATTTATGAGAAACTGTAGAACTAGATTTATTGGATAATGGAACGACTGAAACCCACTTGGAGAAGTGGTCAATAAGAACCATACAGTACTTATTGCCAGAACTTGTCTGTGGGAACTGTAATAAGTCCATTGCACAGAGGTCAAATGGATACTCAGCCAATATTTTCAGCATAGGAGGGGTCATGATTGAAGAAAAAGTCTTCTGCTTTTGACAGATCGGACAACACCGTACAATGTCAGAAACCACCCGATTCACTCGTGGGTGCCAGAAATGCTTGTAAACCAACTGCAGAAGCTTGTTGCGACCAATGTGGGCACAGGAAAAGTGAAGACCTAATACGATGTGTACCAAAAATTCAAGAGAAATTACATAAAGCAATTCTCCCGACCTTAGTTTATGAAACAACATTCCATCTTTCATCACCAACTGTGACCGATATTGTCTATAAACTTTGTTCACCCTGGCCCACCCTTGGTGAGTGTTATCCCGAAACCCTCTTATGATCAGTTTCAAGTCCTTATCATTTGCTTGGTCATGCATAATATCTAGTTCATTGATATTTGAATCAGCTAATACTCGATTGTTTATAACATGTATGGTACACACCTGTGGATGTGTTTGAAAACTACTGCGACTGATTCCAACCGCTACTACCTCTATTTCATCATCCACCCGCCGGATTAATTCCCTCTGAGCCAAATCCGGCATGAGTTCATTATCCCTAAGTGAATGAGTTCCCAAAATTAATGCAAATTTCATATGCTCGGATGGAACTACGAAAAATTCAGTTGGTTGGGTAATGAAACCACCCTGAAATCTCAACTGAAAGATTACATAATGTTCTATTGGAACTCTTTGGCTCCGGCCAAACCCACTTATGGCTCGAACTCCTACTTTCGAGGAAGGCAAAAAATCAACATGCTCTCTTAAGCTTGAGATAACCGCAGCATTTACAAGACTAACCCCTGCCCCACTGTCGACGAGGCACTCATAAATATGTGGACTATTTTCTTCCAATGCCACACAAACGATCAATGGGTCTACATCCGTTTGACACAAGTTGATATCCACAACCATGTCTTCATAATTGATGGAGTTTTTACATAGATAGACCGGATATATTCCATCTTTACCGACTCCTTTGATGATCTCATCTTCTTTTGGTGTTTGACACACAGCCTGCCTATCACTACTACTATTATTTAATACTGATAGTCTATTACTGATATGATCTACATTACTGCTAACACTACCACTTACCTCTACAGTTTCTATAGTAGGACTACGTCTACTGGAAATTACTACTGGATCTACAAGAGAGTGACTATTACTACTACTATCTCTACTATTTCCTGATATCTCTACCATATCACCATCACATCTAACACTACTATCTGTACTATCTGTTACTACTGTCTCTGCAAGAGTAGGACTAGCACTATTTTCAATGACAACAGTAGGACTAACTCTATTTTCAACGACAACAATAGGACTATCTCTACTATTTTCTGCACTAATTTCTACAGCTACTGTAAGAGAAGGACTAACAATACCAGTCTCTGCCTGCGAAGCCATTACACTGTTTGAAGTTGTAGTCAGATACCTCTCCACTGGACGGCTTAACTCCGTGGAGGGTTGGAGTTTAAAGCTTCGGCTGTGTCTAAATCTGCAGGTCCCATGCATTGGCCTTCATAATGTGGCTTCGAACAATAATTACATGGGTTGAAGAATTTCCTGGGTGGAAGAGGTGCATCACGTGTCGGCGGTGACTGTTGATTATCATCCGCGTGTGGTGAATTCTTGCTCCTTCTGCTTTGTCCTTGCCCAGAGGCCTGTGCTGGTCTGTTTTGGGAAGATGATCTCTGGTTTCGTTGAGTACTGCGTGGAGGTGTCCTATGCGTACAGTTAATTCCTGCATGAGGGCCCTTACAAAATGGACATACTCTGCTGGAACCAATCTGCGTTGCACGGAATGGAGTTTTGGTAGATTTACAATCGGCTCGTACATGTCCCTTCTTACGACAATAACTGCATACTCCGAGATACTTATAACACTCGTCCATTGTGTGACCCACGAGCTCACAATAATCACAGCATAGTTGGCTTCTGTTTTGGCTGCTCCTATTATTGTTCCTGCTTTCCCTGTAATAACGACTATTGTTGTCTCTCTGGTTTGAAGATGGTTGATAGTTTGATCTATTTTTATTCTGATTACCGTTTTTGTAAATGGTCTGTGTAGGTTGTTGAGATTTCAAAAGCACATCAGACCAACCTGGGTTAACTACATCTATCCTAATAGTAGAATCCAAATCCTCTTTTGGTCTGTCAATTTGGTTCTGATCTGTTGTATCTGTTAGGTAGCTGTTTCCCGAAACTGCAGTATTATTTTTCCCTTTATTATGGTCTCTGTCATACGAGTCCGCTAGACTGACAATCTTTCGCCATGGTACTCGTATATCGCTATCTTCTTCCTGCTGTTTTATGTAATCAGAGATCCTTTTTTCTACATAAGGAGGTAAACTTAAGAGAAAAGCCGTTCGTAAAGAATCATGCTCTTTCATGTCGAGACCGCGATATGCCTTTCTGGCCAGATGTTCCAAGCGAAGTGCATACATTCGAACACTCTCACCTGGTGTTCGGTACGCGGAATGGTATGCTTTCAATTTGTTCACATCCTTCTTCTTTTCTTCTTGCTGATACCATCGCAGTAAGGTTTCTTTCACAGATACGTAATTACGGTCATCTTTAATCAACAATTTATACAATTGGAGGAAAGATCCTTCCAATTGTCGGCCGAGTAAACGCAACCATTGATGTGGCGCGTTTGGATAGTTATATGAACAATACTGTTCAAAGTCTGCCATATAACTAACAAGATCCTGGTCTGCCTCATACTTATATTTTCCAGGATCTACGACTTTGACCTTTCGAGAGTTCTTTGCTATTTCCGCTAAATACATGATGGCTTGTGACATCAATGTCATCTGTCTTTGTATGACATCCATGTATGCTGGAGCAAAGAACTGTGCTGGGTCCCTATTGTCAGCATTCCCATATGCTGATGCTGGTGGAACAGTGAAAGGTCTATTATCATAAGGTATAGAAGTTGGTGGATTAGTTTGCTGATGTTGCTGAGGTACTGATACTGGTGTGGCGGCTGCAAATGGCATACCGGACACAAATGAATTTCCCGGTGCATACATAGTTTGGGCTGGGAAAGGTAAGCTAGTCGATGTTTGTAGGTCAATCATATTACTCAGTTGCGTAATAGGTGGTGTAGTATGTGTCGCATAGATCACATTTGAAGTATCCACTCTATCTATTGGTAATGATATGAGGTTCTGAAGAGGTGGTTCAGGCATCGACGTTATTGGAGACATTATTGGAGAACCGAAGTTCATTAATGCAAAGTCTGTATTCATTTGATCAGTTGTAGGATCAGCGACGCTGGGAATAACCCTCGCGGCTGATGGTTGTATTGTCTGTTG
>JABUQX010133621.1:27500-30563 GCA_015478945.1 Trachelipus rathkii
TATTTATATATAAATTTTTACTAGTTAACAGCAATCACAAAGATAGAAGGTCGAGTAGACTATTTCCTCCACCTTCTATAATATATATATATATATATATATATATATATATATATATATATATATATATATATATATATATATATATATATATATATATATATACTAATATAATTATATATATAATATATATATATTTATATAATATATATATATATATATTAGGGTGTTACCGGATTAGCCGGAATTAGCCGGAATCACCAAAAAAAATTTCGGCCGGAAACCGGAATTTTATCTTAATGACTTTCCTGCAAAACTACAAAGAAATTAAAAAAACTATACTATATAACTGACAACAAAATCTTACGTTTTAGTGCAATGCCACTTCATGAACATAATGGAAAATCATCATAGAAAGGAAATATCTGGAAGTCAAATATTTTAATAGTAAAAAGGGAGGAGCTTGGTATTTTTCTAGAACAGGGAACGCAATCAAAAGAGCAATAGTTCAGCGTGAGATACGTGAGTTTTTGAGGAGAGTTTCATCCCCATAGAATTTGGCATTCAATGACCCCAAATCAGACAGAAAATATGGAATTTTATCGCAATGAGCTAACAGCCATTCACAGTCACTGAGAAGAGCAGGGATTCATAGAATTTATTGCCCATCTTCAACAAAATATCTTATTCGAACAAGCGAATACTATGTTGAGAAGATGAAAACAACGACATACAGGAAATTATGATAAGCAGTATTCGAGAAGTTCTCTAAGGCTGATTCAGATATCGTTTAAAGCTACAGATATAAGGAGCTAAAGTAATTTCAAACGATCATTTATTTTCTTTAACTGCACTCTGGCTTACCGCGAGTTTAAAAAATGGACCTTATACTCCATTACAAGTTTTTCCTAGGTTCTCATTCTGAATTAAAATCACTAAGAATTTTGAAATTATGATGAAAATTGGGAAATTCCTCCAAACAAAATCCCATTTGATCCTTCAAGATGTAGCATATAACATGAAGCTTGGAACTAATTTTACAGGGATACACAAGTTTTTCTTGTTTTTATTTCGAAACTTGAGTTTTTTATATTATCATGCGTTGATTTTGTTAATTAAACCATGTATTTAATAAAGAAATCGTAAGGAATATTTGTACAATTCCAGTTTTTAAGGTGTAATGAACTTAAAAGAATAAAAGAGACCTTGGATCCACATCTTGCAAGCCCACTTATGCCAATTCAAGATGTTAATACAAGTGAAATAGCACATATTTGATTCTATAAAAGAATTGAATGTTTAAACAGACTCTGCAAGTTTATATTATAGAACGAACAATCAATCATTTAAGCTTTGATTGCTTATAAATGGCAAATACTTGAAAAAATTCTAAGAGTTTTGCCAACCATTTCTCATGGTTACCGAAACTATCAAAGCAAAAATAATTTATATCAAATTATCTCCATATTTGAGCTCTACAGCATATCTCTCAAACTCTAAGATGACAGCAGAGTTCAGACTTTAAAAAGAAGAGCTGAAGAAGGTTAAGTTTTACGATTTTATGAATAAAAAGGAGAGAAAAGGATCAATAGACATATATTAAAACACGATAATTGTTTTAAGTACTGTAGTAGACCCAGATACAAACTGACTTTATTTCTCTCTAATGAAATAAGAGAATTGAGTAAAAAATGATGCTTGAAGAATATGCAAATAATTGAAGCGTAAGAAAGGATAAATAGTAGTAGCAGTACAGAAGAAGGTTCAGGCGGTGAGTCATCCATCCATCCATTTTCAGACACGAGCATTATCTACAAATGAACTTGAGTTTGCCAAGTACCCTCAAAATCATCAGGAGCATTAGAAAAGAAATTACTGCAAAAGTTCTAAGTTTTATAAAGTTTGAAGAAAGGAAATGACATCGAATCTGTTAGTGTAAAAGGGAAAAAAAGAAAAATCAGTGCCTTCTTCAAAGGTGAAATTCTTAAACGAAATTGAAATTTTTTTTTACCACAGAAATTCAATTTCTAATCTGGGAAAAGCAAGAATTACTTAATTGGGGGAAAGTGACCAAAGCTTAATTTCCAAACAATAGCGTACTTAGCCCCAAAAATTACTCTCCTTTTCAGTCTCCCCCCTATATTCAGAGAAATTATTTTCAATTTCAGAAAGCCGAAATATATTTGAGGAAAAACGTTTAAAAATATTGCCATACTGGAACAGTTTTACTGCTAGATATGCATCCACTGTATGAATGATACCAAGGTACTGTTCATTTTTTGTTAAAGAGGGGCTATTAATTATGTAAATAAATCTCCTTCCATCAATTTTTTCTCAGAAGTAGTTTCGGTTTCGGTTCCGGCCGGAATTTTTCAAAATTCCCAGCCGAACCAGAAACTGGAAAAAAATGCAAATTCCGGCCAGGATCCCGGTACACTCTAATATATATATAGTATATATATATATATATATATATATTATATATATATAATTATTATATATATATATATATATATTACGGTATATATTATATTATATATATATCGATTGATATATATCATATATAATTATATATAATATATATATATATATATAAATATATATATCCCCGGCTGATGTGACAAAAATATAGGCGCATAGGCCCTAAGCGCACTAGGTCCAGTGGCATAGGGCGCACTCAAAAAATTATAGGCGCGCCCCAGCTCTGATATATATATTATATATATATATATTAATATATAATGATATTTATATATTATACTATTATATTATATATTATATATATAAATATATATTATATATAATATATATATACATTCTATATATATACTACTATATACATAATATATATATTATATATTAAATAATAATTTAAATTTATATAATTTATATATATATATATATATATATATATATGTATTATTATATATATATTATTATTTTATTTATTTATTTATATTTATTTTATTTATTTAAATAAAATAAAATAAATAATATATCATATAATATATTATTTATATATAATTATATATATATATATAATATATATATATATATATTATA
>JABUQX010133622.1:0-7500 GCA_015478945.1 Trachelipus rathkii
ACTTGTAATTCTGAGGACTGTATAAAATTCTTTTCTTTACCTTATCATTTATATTACTACCTAATATACCTTTCCTTAACCCAGTGAATCTGATTAATTTAATAGGTTACCTATATGAAAGTCCACGATCTCAAGGTGCTCTGGATAATATCTGGTAGATTCATAGGGAATATTTTAACCATACACTATCTTTTTTAATTGACGTGTCTTTTCTCTAAAACTACTGGTAGGGTGAGACAGGTAGTCTACATTATATAAATAATCTATCGCTCTACGGATAAATACGTTTTTTCAACTTACAACACCACATAAAAGTCTTGCATGATTAACCCCATCTTATATACAATACTATACCTATCTATCAATATTTTTGGTTTCACTATTCAAAAATTTATAAAATACTAACACTTAATTTAAATTTATTACCCTATATAAATATTGTATTATATTATATCAAATATAATCATATATTATATAACCATAATTTACTACTGTTTTAAAGACCACTTAATTGGGGTCCCAAATCAATTACTAAAATAATACTCCTTCTATATTATATATTATCATCTTATTATCCCTTCAAACTACCCTATCAAACACTAGTATACAAATACTACAGCTTATCTGAAACCTATAAAATCGCAATTACCTAAGTATATTACATATATATCACATTTAATCCCAAATATTATACATGTAGTTCACTTTCCCAATCTATCACCATAATATTAACACACGCTATAAATATTACTTAATATAAATATTATAATTAATTATTGTGATGTAGTCGAGATGTACAATTTTTTTCGCACCCCGCGAGGAACAATTGCGGATGCAAAAACCATGTTATAGAATAAATATATACAACCTTTGCCTTTATAATCACAATCACGGGGACATAATTACATATGTTCCCAAATCACCCTCAGCTACCACTCCCTTCGATTACATTTCTTGGCATACATAGTATATACACTCTCTACTACCAAAATAAAGTTGAAAAAGCCACGGGTGACATCAGTCACACATCCTTAGTCGTCCAACACCATACTATCTCCGTACTCACAATTACCGAAACATTCGTCACTCATCAAGTCAAACATTATCATACCCTCCTAATTTAAATTTTTACTCTAAACTATAAAACATTTTATGTGTTTTTGCACATTCAAGCTTACTTTTTTATTATTTATTTCTAGCTCACTACACATAAGTCTGCATTGCCTATAAAATGATCCTTATAACATATATATAAACCTTTATCACTACTATAATTATACCCCTCATACTGATATATTTATATACCAGTTCCTATACTTATACCCAGCACTCTTTCCAATAACTTCCCCTCACTCTTACACGTCTATCTAATATCTTTCTTCTTCCAATTTCTAAAAAACATAAATACCTCTATTATATCATACTTTTCCCTTTCCTTCATATAACCTTACCTAACACACAATCAAATTACTTTCATATTGAATAAAACACTTGGATCCACACAAATATTATAAGTTCTCCTTCAACTTAATAATAACATACTTAACGTACCCCCTTTAGACCCCACTTAATCCTTCACATTGTTTCTTCCACTAACCATTTCTCTCTTACCGTTAAATCTCTCTTTACCCATGCCTCTTATATATATTACTTAAAAACATAACCCCTTAATCTCAGATTAGTATCTCTGATGATAATTCCCCAATGAAGAAATAACAAAATTTACCTCTAAACCCTTTACATTTTGATTATTACGGCTAAGGTGTAAGTAGAGGACTTCCTATCCCTTTACTAACCCCACGGTCTTGGCTCTGAACCATTCCTCCCATCATCCTGTGGGACCTCTATTCTCCTCCATAAACATTAAAATTAAATATACCCCAACCACACGGGCCATTCCTCACCCATTCAATAATAAAATATCTCCTTCCTACTACCCTATCCCATCTGTAACATATATCCATTAACTTTCACTCTTTTATAATAATTATAGCTATATATTTTATTCTATGCTTAAATTAAAATATAATTAAAAGATATTATTAAATTTGAATAAAAAACTAGATATATTTATATATATTACAACTAATCTATATTTCAAAAGACCTTCCTTTTTTTTTTTATTTCCTACTTTATTCTTACGCCCTAATTATTTCTTCCATTTGTATTTCCATATCTCCTTCCCCGTTACCTACTTCACACCCCCATTCCCCCAATTATCTTGCAAATATCCTCCTCATCTCTCCATAACCATACATTTACATTCAATAATCCTACGATAAAATAATTCCCACTAGCTAATCTTAGTCGCCTAAGTTCCAGCCCATCTTTTTACCAACCTCTAACCTCCCTATTAAATCTACATTCCCTCACCCTCCCTTACCCCTCTCCTCTAACCCTACCTTCTTCTCTTTCTTTTTTTATTTACTTTCTTTTTCCCAGAAATCTTGGCTCCCTGTTCAAAATTTCCTGTCACTTAAATATTATTTCTCAAATAAAAAACAAACCATTATATTTTTCAAGATGATTAAGAGCAATTATATCATCTCCATACCAAGTCCAACCGCGCTCTTTGCTTCCACTCTATACTCCTCTATATTCCTCCCAGCTTTCCCTTTCTCCCTATCCCCAAACATCCCCAACCATTTCAATGAACCCCTTTTTTTCTTGTTTCACCTACCAATCATCATTACACGCCTCACTCCACTTCCATCACAATTCCTATATTCCTTCTACTTGCTCCCACCTATTTTACTCCGCATAAACATATCCTTCTGGCCTCTTTACAAATTGTCATTATTTTTAAAAAATTATCTAAACTTACCATCTATCCTTGCCTAATAACAACAATAGAATCTCTAAATTTTCCCGTCTTCTCTAACGTCCCTCCCTCCTTCTATCACCTCCCGCATAACGTCCTCCTCGAGGAACTCCGTGTTTAGCTGTTATACTAACACAATGTCAATCAGCGGGGAGAATTTTCACAACGAATACCTTATTATGACTCTTCATTTTCCCGCTCTTTTTTTTTCTTCTCTTTCCTTCTCCTCTTAAACCGGTTATTTACTCTCCTTTCGCATCAAGTTTTTTATCTCGCTCCCCTAATATCCGGGCGGGTAACCTCAAGGTGGAGCTAAACCCTACCGCGAGACGTTAGCACCCCTAAGCAACCGCAACACCGTCTCTCCTCCTTTTGCCGTTAATTACATATACTTGTAGAATTCAAGATAGTGCATCCAATTTACGTGTACGTAAGATATATGCAATAAGCATAGGTGAACACCAGGAGATTGTATACCTGTAAAAGTACACAATGATAATATACTTTAATATGAGTAAGTTAGTCTACACACAAGATATGTACACTCTATACGGGATACTAATGCTCAGTGTGGGTGTGAAATTTAAGAAATCAAAACTGAATCAGGTATCAAATTAATTCATGAACCCAAAATAAACCGGGTGTAGAGATCATCAGCCTGTCATGCATTCACACCAGATGAGTTGGTTGTGATATATCCTCATTCACACTGTTTACATTTGCGTTCAGATTCACTTAAGTATTTTTATTAAATCAATTCCATTACTGCACAATCTCGACAATATATCGCACTATACCTTCCGCATGTATAGCAACAATCGCAGGCAAAGCGCGGATAGCGGATGCAGATCTTTAATGAAAGGTGCGGATGCTCCGACGATGCAGGATGCCGGAAGCCAGGATGTTACCCTTAGATGGATTTTCCCCCTGCCATCCCCACCAACTTAATTCAAAATTTCATTATGGAAAATAATACTGATACTATAAATATATATATAATATATAGATTATATATATATTATATATCCCCACCTAATTTTTTAATCTTAATCATATATTATAAAATCAATATTATACACGTATATTACTATTATTAATTATCATATTAATATCAATCAATATAAAATAAGTAATGCAAAAACGTGACGTGATGTACTAAAGTAATTGTACACATATTATCGATAATTATACAATTAATACTATAATAGATATATACCTTTATTACAACTATATATATATAATATATAGTGATACAATATATTATATATCATTACTTAAATAACTATATATAGATATACTTATATATATATATATATTATAATTTATATATAAGTATATATATATCCATCTATAGGTATATTTATCTACCACTATATATATAGTTTGATAGTATACATATTGATATCCATATATATATATCAACTAATATATACATATAATACTATATATTATATATATATATATATCCAAATTGAGTTCATATGATATATATAAGTATATATATATAATAATATATAATATTTATCTATTATATATACTCTTCTAAGTGTATGCAGGTAATTCGGATACCGCATTCGTTAACCATGATTGCTACGGCATCAGGCAGGTCACTTACAATGTTGATCCGCTTATTTTCCCTCAGGTTTTCCATTTAGGTTTTGCACCCGGTTAAGATTCATCTCGATAATTTTATTTAATATAAAATATCCGCTCATAATGCAAAAATCTCGAACACTGCTAAAATTCCGCATTCGCGCCCAAGCATCCATTGCATCCCTCCCTAGCATATCTTCTCGCGCAGGGCAGAGCGCCGGCGATATGCGGATTGCCGACGCGTAGATCGCGTTATTGAAATTATTGCGCGGAGGTTCGCTATTTATTGAGTGTCCGCATGACCTTGCGGATTGCGGTATGAGATACCAGTGCATTCAATACATAAATGAATAATTTATTTAGATTAGAATAGTTATATTATAAAATACTTAGTCAATTTCTTAGACTAGTACAAAACTTTTTATAATAAAATAGTAAGAGTACTTAATGATGTCCACGACTTATCTATATATACGACTATCAAACTTAGTGTTACATATAATTGAAGACTATTTGACCAATGATCTTCAACTAAGAAATTCAGAAGTTACCTAATATAATTTGAGTCAAACATAAAGATAATATATACATACACATTATAGAACAGATATTATCATATAGAGTATAATTTGCTCCTATATATAAACTCAAGGTGCCATTCCCTCTACACCCTCTCTGTCTCCTGGTTCTAGAGTAATATTACTATTTAAATTCTATTAAAACGCTATATAGGATAGTACTTTTTGAATACTTATTCATATAATGATAATATACTTAGTAAGTTTACTTTTTAACGAAACAGTGAATCAGTTGATACCTTCAGAAAACTGATCAGAAGTATCCATTATAGTAAAAGCTTTATGGTTTTCTGCTTGAAAATTGAATGACTTTCACATAACTAATTGCAAAATTACTTACATCCCCGTTTTTCAATATTTATCAAGCATATTTATTTTTTTGTATATCACTCTAGTCATAGACACAACCTTACAATAGCTCACTTTGTATGTTGCTATAGTCTGAACTAATCAAACTTCAAATTATTCCGAACCAGCTATTATATAAACTATATAATTATCGCATAATATTACACATAATTTAAAAGAGTAATAAAAAAAATACGAACATATATATCTCCTTACAGGCATTATATTATCACAATACAATATACACACCATAAATCCACCATAAGTATATTCACAATTCTTATCAATTTAAATCAAGCTAAATTATATTAAATAAACAATGGAAGAACAATTTATATACTTTTTAGTCATCTTTAATCAGTTTATATAATGCAAGATATGAATAAACGTACTAATACAGTACATACGCTAATGTAATACCGCAATAATAATAAACAAATAACCATTATTTAACATGTATGTGCGCTACTAACTTTATTACAATATCGCATTGAATAAACCATACACTACACCAAGAAAATATTAAAAACAAATACAATCATAATACAATATCTTAATCTATATAATGAATATGATCTACTATATCTTATCACTAATATATTCTATCAATATTCAAAGCTGTATGCAGGGTAACATGCCGCGTACCACGCAAACCGCAGTTAAGCACGCCGGCAGCTCCGCTTTTTCACTTGTATTCAAAGGCATCAATGCATCAGCATACCGGCGGCTGTTGCCCTGCGGGGTGTTGCGGCGGATATTAATATATGGTCGAGATTTCATAAAGAACTTTATTTATAATAAAAAAATACTATAAGAATGAAATCTGAACGCAAACTTGAATGTAGAACATGGAGCACGTACTCATCTGTGAATGATAACTCAATGATCCACAGCTGAAGCTCAAATATATAATTATTGAGTCAGCAGAGCCACATGACATTAGGATGCCAAAAAATCCAGCGACTCAACAGTTCTTAGTCTCCCGATTGTAATGTCCATTAATTACTTAACGCAAGACAAGTATACTCAATTTTGAAAACAATCTGCAAATGAAAATGATTGACGGTTTGAAAAGAATGAAAGATAATAATAAACTAGAAGCTAGAAAAAAGCTTGGTTCTGTGAATTAGTGACTTTCAAATACTATTAGCACACTTAACTTTAGATCCCGGTTTAAAGCAATGTTTTTTTGTAAGAATTTAAAAAAAGTTAAATCATCACTTTGTGTTGGCAGTTGAAAAACTTCATTCCGAAAGTATTTATTAATTCGCCACCCATTTAAAAGGAAAAAACGAGACATTTATCAGAACCAACACCTTCTACTAGTAATCAATAACAGATTTCACTGGAAGAATTTGCTACCAGTTCCAGTAGTGATGAAAGAAACACACGCCATTTCCAAAAGATTTAGTGCAATTGATTGGAAAACTATCACCATGAAAAAACGACCTATCAAATACGAAATAATGATCACTACCTCAGCTTGGTGTAGAATTAGCAAAATGTTTAACACTACGCTTAAGTAAACAAATTTCAAGAAAATACTTTGATCTGTACTCACAAACTAGTGTCAAGGGAATGCAATTTAGCTAATGCTGAGGGGTTATAATATGATGAAAAGATGAAACAGACTCATGCAGAAAGAGCAGCAAAATTGGATGTTTTCGTAAGCACAACCTTCCTAAATAATCTCAATCTATACAAAAAGTTATAATCCATTGTAAAATCTCTTTCATTAAGGATCGGAGGTTGGGGAAAGAAGTTGGTGGGTGCATTTGCAGTGGTCCCCCGTCCTCACACCCTGAGGTACAATTATAATTTGATAAGGATTGTGGCTAAAACCGAGAATTATATTTGGCATACATATATGATATTATATAACTATATATATATTTATATATATATAGTAAATATATATATATATATATATATAATATATTAATTATAATATCATATTAATATATATATATATATATATAATCAAACATCCGGCATCCACATTCGCTATCTCCGCGGATGCGAAACAAATGACATCTGCTGCATCATTAATCATATTATACTAATAATATATATAATATATTTATATATATATATATATATATTATAATATATATATTATATATAGTAATATAATATAATATATATATATTTAATATATAT
>JABUQX010133622.1:17500-34197 GCA_015478945.1 Trachelipus rathkii
AAGCCTCTGTCTGGGGGTTATAAGACTAAATATTTGCTCCACCACCAATTGGGAAACTAAAATTACCACACCACTATAATTACAATTTATCATGCACGGAAATTTGGGGAAACGCGAAATGTTACACAATTTTTTGAAAACTCGCTAAACTTTGGGCTATAAATGCGAACATGACGTCATGACAAATTTTATGGATATATATATATTATATATTATATATATAATATATATATATATATATATATATATATATATATATATATATATATATATATATATATATATATATATATATATATATATATATATATATATATATATATATATAGAAATTATATTTATGTAATAAAAATTATATAATTTCAATTACAAATAGTAATTTTAATTGGATGAATCATTTCAAGTAGCTATTTCATTTGTCAAATTTTGACCCGAAAATTTTCGGCACGCGATCAACTATCAAAGCTATTTTTTAATATTTTTGAATAAATATTTATGAGTTTATATATACCATTCGTCAGATATATATATAGAGATTGATTTTCAATCCTAAAACTCAAAAGGGGAAAGGTCTAAAAGATAAATTTAAATGAAGTTTCAGTTTCGAGTATGCTCTCAAAAAATCAAATTTTCGTTATGAAAATTTTGCAATATTCTGATTTATGATTTATTTAATATTTTTAACCTTTTTATTTTCTATACTCTTTACAATCCATATTTAAGTTTTAATATTAATAAAAATGGTTTTCATTTTTTCAGCGACGAGGCAGTAACTTATAACCTACTATCTCAGTGAAATTTTCGATCTTAACAGTAATTCCTTTCATATTAAATTTTCCCCAAATCTTTTACTTTCCCAAGTTTCCCCTTTAGCGTTTTGCTTATTTTTCTTGTGTGCGAGTTTATTTGTATGTATAAAAAAAAATAAACAAAAAATAAGTATACATCACGTTGGGAAAAAATGTGTATGTAAATATTATACTTTTAAACTTTCACCGAAAAAAGAGGGAGAATAAAAGATAGATAAAAACCTCGAAGATTCCTCCACCTATCAAATAAAACTGGACATGAAAATTTAAGACGAAATAAAGAGGTAGGTTGAAAGTGATTGACGCGGATTTTTAATATTCAGTGATGAAAACTGAATGACTAAAAAAACGTAGGCCAATCGAATTTAATTCAACCTTGAGAACTATTCTAACAGAAGTGTATCAATATTGTATAACAACTCGTGGGTCCACTGTTCAAGTTGAAGTATTCTGACTGGAACAACTCAACAAGAAGAGACTGATTTGTTATACAATATCAAAACACTTATCAAAAGTTAATATATATACGAAACAAAAACTATTGCCTTTTTGCTAATATCTGAAATAGGAGAGAAGGGGGGCTGAATAGCCATTAGTGGGGTCCTATCAATTTGTCCAGAAGGCTTTATGATGACATACCTACACAAATTTCCTAAAATCACCATTTAACGGAAGGAAAGTTTCAATTGTTCCGTTGAGAATTTATAAAAAAAAAAGCATTCTCAACCCTGAATTAAATGTCGGTAAGACGCCTCCGAAAACCGGCGCTGAACCTCTAAAAATGATGGGGGAAGCTCATTAGAGGAACAAGCTTCATCATAAAATATTTTATTACTCGAACTGCATTATAAATGATCTTGTAGAAAATCTGATTCGACTCGGGATACAAATTAAGGACAGAATCGATCGTAAGTGCAGTAATTAAGATAAGAGCTCACTCAGTCGCGCTCGACTCTTTATAGTCCACGAAAACGACGCTGAGGAGTTGGCGATGCGTAATTAATTAAATAAACCTCAATTTTAATTATTAACGTTTAAACAACAAATTTACTATCAAAAGATAGCAAATTTAAAACTATATACTAAATAAATAAATTTGTTGAATAGAGTGATGTGAATTTGTTATAAAAATTATCGAAAGTTTCAATGGCAATCTTTGGCAACTCATCACGTGTTTGATACAGGATATTTTTTATCCCATAGAAAATTATATGATAAATATAATTTTTCAATTAAAGATAATTATCAATTTTAATAACAATTAATGAGACCAGTATTCTCTCCTGATCAATTTGGTACAAGAATCAAGTCTCTAGCACAATTATGAAATATGTTAATACTTTGATATAGAAAAAATGCAAGGTCAGTTGGGGTCAAAACTTGACCTTTCGATTGAAGGAGGTCAATAACATTTATACAAGTAAAAGGTTAGAGTGTTAGGATCAATTTGAAATACTAACCAAGTCTGACACTTATGGAGCACCTGGTTAGCGAGGAGGAGGAAGGAATACTTTCAGATATGAATTTTCAGTATTTTGAGAAGCCTATTTTTTCAAGTGACTTGAAATGTTTATAATTACTTAAATACAACTTTGATCAATAATGCTATCAAAATGTAGTTCTATATCTTTAGTATAATTTGAGAAGGTTTGAGATTTCAAAACGTTGTCAAAAGAAACTTAAATGTAAACCGGTTTTTTATATTGGTTTCATTTTTCTCAATTTTGTGGAAGGAGGAAGTTAATTATATATATATATACCTTATATATATATATATATATATATGTTAGCATATATATATATTATTATATATATATATTATATATATATATATATATATATATATATATATATATATATATATATATATATATATATATATATATACATATATATATTATATATATATATATATATGCAGGTTTTCATAAAGTATTGAAATATACATTATTTTTGGCTGAAAATTATACAAATAAAAGGTCCTTAATATGAATAAGAATAGAATCCTAGTAAATTTTTAACAAAATGAAATGGGGGGGTTCCAGTAAGGCCCAACCTATTTTAGTTACAGGTAACCCAGGTCCCAAATCCAATTTTTACTATTTATTAAATGAATTAATATTGTGAATTTCAAAAACGTAGCTCAATTATAAGCTTTACTCCTACGAGCCTTTATTGGAGTATACGGTATTGTATTTTGAGGATTTTTTGTTCAAAAAGATACCGCCTTACAAAGCAATTTTCTATTAATGAATTTTAATTTTTATATTTAAATGATTATTAAGATTATTATAGTTTATTATTTTACTATAAATAATAAGAAAATGATGGTCAGTGCAATTACGACTCTCCCAACTACAATTTGGGACCAACCACTCGCGAATACATCCATTTGTACCTTTTATAAATACTGGCCACGAAGTGGCAAATGGAGTAAATATAAAAAATTTACGACATTAAATTCCACACCCAAAGGAAACCACAACAGGAAAAATATAATTTGTTTTCGTAAGTTTTGGTGTAAGAAAATATAGTAAATAAGTATACTTTTCATTCGCCAGTGAACTGTATCTGAAGGATAGGAAATTTGAGTGGGTCGGTAGTGGGTCACACTCGGCATATGTAATATAACTTAACTCACGTCTTACACTAGTTTCAAAATATCACTAACAGAAGGTACATTAAAAGGGGGGTGGTTTTCCTTTCCTTTTTTAAGGATAAAGGTGGGTTAATAATCCCGAACCACCAACAGTATCAAGTCAAGGGAATTACGGAAACCCTTCCCCCAAAGAAATTTCCATCCCAAGACTACTGTTTCTCGAAGAATATTATAAGGTCATCACCTTTAGTTCTGAGAGTAAATGCATTTTGAAACGAATATACAAGGCACTTGAAATTACATTACACAGTCAGTATGTCCCGGCACACACAACCCTGAAGTAAGAAAACCCCTAATGCCGTACAAAAGGAGCTTAACTACTTTTGAAGAGTCACGGGGACACTGGTGAGAGGAATACACAGTTCACGTTTGAATTTAAGTATAAGTAAGAAATTTATTAGATTATTTTTAATGTTCAATAGTAAGAGAAATTATATGATAAATTTTTTAATGTTGTCTACATGGACAATAAGGTTGACGCCGAAGCTTAATTCAAACGAATATAGCTTTTGACCGACGTTTAGCCAGGTTGTTGCCTGACAATGGTTCCTTTGAGGAAGAAGTTCAATGACGTAAATGACTCTTCTTTCGTGAAGAATCATAAATATTAAAAAATAATAAAAGGGGAGGTACAAATGAACGATTACACGAGTAAGTTTGCCTTTCATTGAGCAAAGAAAACCGAAAGTACAATGACATCAGTTTAAGGAAATGCGATGCTTGCAATTTCCAATAAATGAATTTATAAATTTTAATTTTTTAATTTTTTGAATAATATATAAACTTACACCGACCATTGACGAGGAGGTGAAGTTAAAAAGAAATTCCAAATAGAAGATACTATAAGACTTCCTTATATGGGAAGAGGAATTTCAAATAAAGTGAGAGTTCTCACAAGTCTCAAAGTGGAGACAATATAAACTGGTTAATAAAATAATTTTTTAAATTGTTACAAATTTTTAAAGAGGGGGGGGGAACACCTCCCATATCCCCAAGTCTCAGTTGAGACAATATAAATTGTTCAAAATTAATTTTATAATAGGTGATTGTTTCACCAACCTCCGCAGAGGCAAGAGAAGGGGTGGGGGGAACACCTCCCCTATCCCCAAGTCTCAGTTGAGACAATAAGAAGATATAATAGTGGTCTAAAAAGCACCACTAAAACAAAAGGGTATGTTTTACCCTAAATAATTTTTTAATAAGTTGGGAGTTCCCAAAAGTCTCAGCCGAGACAATAAATTTTTCAAAGAGAAACTTAAAACTAACTTAAACCTAACTTAAACTAAGGAGGGGGTGCAGAAACCCCAGAGCAAACAAAAAGAACAAAAAGATACAAAAAAAATCTGCTATATACAAAAAATATGAAAAGGTACTTTGCCACAGTACCAGTTTGACAAAATAGAGAGGGGGTAGATAGAATTTGATAAGTGGCTTCAAACCCTATCCCCCTTTGGTTAATCAAATTTGTTTAAGGTCCGTTCACAAAGTTCCCGGACAAGGGTGGTTTTTTGTAAGTCAATTTTTGACTTACTTTGTGGTAAAAAAGTATTATTAGAGGAAGAGGGGGGATCATACCCCATAGTTATAGGGTCCTCCTGTTCCTCAGAGGGGCATAACTCTTCATTCAAAGAGCTATGTTTAAGGTGGTTAGATGAGAGGAAATCAGAGTTACTCATAATTACTCTCTCACCTGTAGTGGTAATATAGAGGTGGGGGTGGTCATTATTCAAATGAGACACCTTTCCCTCCTTTTTGTGGAATGACTTCTCTTTGGTAGAAATAATTTCTTTCCTCGGAAAGAAAAATGAGTAGAGTTCTTTTTTGACTTAAAAGAACATGGTAGTGAGTACTTCTCTTTTTTAAGAGAAGAATGGCAAATTTTATAATCGAGTTTTAAAGTCTTTATCTCTGATAGAGGATGAAGACAAATTTTATTTTGACTAAAGTGACAATAGTCAGTCTTAAGAGGTACAATTTCCTTGTTGGAAAATGTGACCATTTTTGATGAAAAGTTGATCAAACAATTTTTATTACCAATTTGAAATTTAATATTTGTAATATTTTTTATATATATGAGTTGCTCTTTACAAGAACCAACTGCAAAAGTTTCACTCATAGCTATGAGTGATTTCAAATTTTTTATTAAATTGAATCCTACAAATTGAAATAGATTTTCTCCCTCACTTGTTTGTGAGTAAGAGAAAAAGGAACCATCCTTCATTAATATTTTATAATTATTTTTATTAGTATTTTTATCAATATTTCTATAAGTATTACATTTTCCTTGCTCTGGAAAAGTAATTAAGGACTTCTCCTCACTCTGTGGGGAGGAAGCCAATTCAAGAGAGGGTACCTTCTTACTATACTGCGATAGATAAGAAGGGTTTTTAAGGTTGAAGGAAGGCCCATAATGGTTTTCCCACTTCTCTGTGAGAAGGGGAAGGTGAGAACAATTTAAATCAAAAGATGAAATAATTTTAGTGCCTTCTAAGAGGACACTATTGTTAATAATTTTTAATGATAATTTTTCTGTCGATGTAGATTTAATATTAATTGGTAAATTATTGTTTGATGTAATTTTATTATTATTTGATAAATTTTGAGATGATGTAATTTTATTATTATTTTCTAAATTTTCAAAAAGATGTTTTATATCTTCCTCGTAGGAAGTACAAATGATGAGATCGTCAATGGCCTCTGAATCACTGTCAGTGGGTTCAGAGGATGATTTTGGTTCAAGCATTTCACATATAGACGAATGATGTCTCAGTGAATTGCAAAAGATGCAAGGCTTGACCATTAAACATTCAGATATAGTATGATTTGATAAAAAACAAGTTAAACAAAGATGGTTATTTACTAAGTATTGACGTCTCAAAGAAGGAGTGGAGATTGTCTCACACTCAAAAGCATAATGCCTTTGTTTGCAATATATACATTCAATATGAAGATAAGCACATTCAAGTAGTGATATAGTATTTTTTACAAGTAAATAATATTTGGAACATTTAATGTATTCTTCTTGTAAAGAAGCGTTTTCAGAAATAATGGTTTTTTGTATGAGAGAATCATATCTCTTCAACTCACCATTTAAATATTCTAATTGTTCGACTATTTGTAGATATTTGTATATTAATGGGTATCTCTCATCAAATAATTTTTTGGCCTCAAAACAGATATCATCTATTAAGAGCCTTATAGTTTCACGTTGGTCGTGAAGTGATTTATTTTTTGGTATATTTTCAATTTTATTTTTAAGGGCACAAATGGTGTCCCAAATAGAAGTGTGCCAATTGTAAGTCTCATCGGCCTCAAGGAATATATCTTCCTCTTCTATAAATACTACAAGTTTGTCGTTAATGTTTTCCAATTCAAAATCAAGTTTTTCTAATTTTTCAATAAGTGATTCCACCTGAGTGGTATTCAGGTTGGAATATAAAATGCAAAAGTCTGCTTCGTGGAGGGTCCCCTCTACGAGACTTCGCAAGATCTCTCTCTCCTGTGTGAGAGTGTTAAAGACCTCAAGGTCAGCTGCCGAAAGGTCGGAAGATGGAGAAGCCATGTTGACTTCAAAATATTAATTTTATAAAAATATATACAAATGATGAAGTACAAGTACATTGTACAAGTAAAAATATTGTACCAGTACAAGTACTTAGTACAAAAAAAATGTGTCTTGAGACGCAAAAGATATTAAAATTTTCAAAACTATAAGATTAAATGTAATAATACAAGTACAATACAAATTGTACAAGTAAAATATTGTACCAGTACAAG
This sequence comes from Trachelipus rathkii, assembly GCA_015478945.1. Taxonomy (NCBI): domain Eukaryota; kingdom Metazoa; phylum Arthropoda; class Malacostraca; order Isopoda; family Trachelipodidae; genus Trachelipus; species Trachelipus rathkii. Next base: position 24,746 of record JABUQX010133622.1, read on the forward strand.
TACTTAGTACAAAAAGAATGTGTCTTGAGACACAAAAAAGATATTAAATTTTCAAAACTATAAGATTAAATGCAATTTATAATGTTCAACAAAAAATGTTGAACCGATGAACCGGTTTCAGTTGTACCGGTATAAAGCTGAAAGACATTGTATAAAATTATATGGAAAAAGTGTCTTCGTGACACAAAAAATCAATTTGATAAAACTTAAGTTGTTTTTATAGTAATGATATATACTCTGATAAAACCGTAAAATGGAATACCTATACTAAAGAATTAGCATATATCTAAATATATATAAATATATAACTATTGTTTATAAAAAATATTGTCTTAATGATCAGTGAGTATGTATTTTATATATATGAATATTTTATAAATATTAGACACTTCTTGTGAAAATATTTAAATACAAATTATCACTAAGTTGAAAGTATAATAACACAAATTTTTATAAAAATAAAACGAAACCAGAATAAATGCATGTCCTTTCCAACATAAACAGAGATATAGAAAATATGTAAAGATTAAACGAACTAATAATTAAAATATACCTTCATACACTAAAAATTGAGCAAAATATTTTTTACTAGCTGGTAAAATAAATGAATGAAGTTCAAAGACTGATTGAATGAAAATATTTTATTTGAATATATATATATGTATGGTTTTAACTGTAAACACTAATATAAAAGAAAGTTTTAAATGAAATATTTATATATATATATAATGTACTTTTATATTAAAATATTTACTAAAATATTTTTAAAAAGAAAATAATCAGTAAGTTATTTATTTGAATTTTTATAAATTTTAAAGCATGAATGAACAAAAATCTCCCAATTTGGGGGTAAGTTAACCCAAATTCTGAAAATTTTTAATAAATATTTTAATTGAATGCCCTCTATGGAGCCAATAAATTTGAATGTGAAGAACTGGAGACTTGTGTCTCTCATAAGCTCCCACACACAAAAAAAATAAAACCCTAATAGAAGGGAAATTTGTTTAAGGTATATTTAATTTTTGGGGAAAAAACCAACAAAGTTGGATCTGCACTCGGGTCCAAGTGGTCGTACAAACACCACTAATTTACCTTGTAGGCAAAGCCTATGCACAAGATAAACCCCTGTGGGTGATAAAACTATTTTTTATAAAAATAGTTTAAAAGCCAAAAAAGAAGTTGTTATGTAAAAACATTTTGAAATTTTTATGAATTTTAGGTTCGTGTGCCATGGCTGCACAAAATAAAAAGATGCCGTAACACTAATGACTTAATCACGTTGGTGTCAATTTAAAAAATGTTAAGATATTAAGAGGGTGTGAGTTAACACACGTTGGACGCCAATTAAAATGTGGGGATTAGTGACCCAGTCCCAGGTAGCTGGGCTAATGAAGACCAGATCACAAACCAACACTTTCCTAACTTCCAAACAAATCTCTGGCGCGGTACCACTTTCGCTTGATTAGTTTAGAAGTGGCCAATGAATAGTGGAATATAAATTTTGTATATATATATATATACTCGGTGGGCCTCGTGTGGACCAGAGTAATTAATATATATATATATACAAACGAATGAAAAATAATTATTGACTCTATATCTACTGCTATATAGACCGAATGCTCATAAAAGAACCGAGTTTTTATTTATGATGAATTTGGGGACGAAAAAGTTTTATCGTATATTAAATTTAATTGAAATTTATTTTCTATAGTTGTTGAAAGTTTATTGAGTTTATTTTATATAGAAGTCGCTTTAATATTTGAAATTATAAAATTTTCATTACGAAGTTATTTCTGAATTTCCGAATATGTGTAACCACGTTATCGAACATGTAGTATAATTTTTATATCTTCGAAAGTGGACAGAGATGAAAAAAACTCTAGTCAAGTTCCGAAGATGATGACAATAATAACAACAATATTTATTGTGATAACGATAACAATAACAGCATACTACCAAGACTTTCTATAATTAGTACCTTCATGAAAGTTAAATAAATATCTTAAAAATAATAAATGATAATAATAATAATAATAATAATAATAATAATAATAATAATAATAATAATAATAATAATAATAATAATAATAATAAAAAATATTATAATAATAATTAATATAAAAAGATGATAATAATAATAATAATAATAATTATTATTAATGGTAATGACTACCAATAATAATTATTATTTGTAGGAATGATCAATCTCTAGAAATGCAAAGCATTCTAGAAGAAAGACAAATTTCCAATGTAAAAACTTTTATTTTAGGTTCCTAATGTTTCTTGTTTCTGTTCAGAAAACAAGGAATACAGATAGGAATCTAATAAGCAAATTTTTACTTCTTGGAAACTAATTATTATTACAAGACAGTGGTGAAGCCTCTGTCTGGGGGTTATAAGACTAAATATTTGCTCCACCACCAATTGGGAAACTAAAATTACCACACCACTATAATTACAATTTATCATGCACGGGAATTTGGGGAAACGCGAAATGTTACACAATTTTTTGAAAACTCGCTAAACTTTGGGCTATAAATTTTATTATTTTATGACAAATTTTTATGGATGTATATATATATATATGAGTCTATATATATATAGAAATTATATTTATGTAATAAAAATTATATAATTTCAATTACAAATAGTAATTTTAATTGGATGAATCATTTCAAGTAGCTATTTCATTTGTCAAATTTTGACCCGAAAATTTTCGGCACGCGATCAACTATCAAAGCTATTTTTTAATATTTTTGAATAAATATTTATGAGTTTATATATACCATTCGTCAGATATATATATAGAGATTGATTTTCAATCCTAAAACTCAAAAGGGGAAAGGTCTAAAAGATAAATTTAAATGAAGTTTCAGTTTCGAGTATGCTCTCAAAAAATCAAATTTTCGTTATGAAAATTTTGCAATATTCTGATTTATGATTTATTTAATATTTTTAACCTTTTTATTTTCTATACTCTTTACAATCCATATTTAAGTTTTAATATTAATAAAAATGGTTTTCATTTTTTCAGCGACGAGGCAGTAACTTATAACCTACTATCTCAGTGAAATTTTCGATCTTAACAGTAATTCCTTTTATATTAAATTTTCCCCAAATCTTTTACTTTCCTAAGTTTCCCCTTTAGCGTTTTGCTTATTTTTCTTGTGTGCGAGTTTATTGTTTGCATGTGTAAAAAAATAAACAAAAAATCAGTATACATCACGTTGGGAAAAAATGTGTGTAAATATCATATTTTTAAACTTTCACCGAAAAAAGAGGGAGAATAAAAGATAGATAAAAAACTCGAAGATTCTTCCACCTATCAATAAAACTGGACATCTAAAGTAAAGACGAATTAAAAAGGTTAGGTTGAAAGGTGATTGACGCGGATTTTTAATATTCAGTGATGAAAACCGAATGACTAAAAAAACGTAGGTCAATCGAATTTAATTCAACCTTGAGAACTATTCTAACAGAAATGTATCAATATTGTATAACAACTCGTGGGTCCACTGTTCAAGTTGAAGTATTCTGACTGGAACAACTCAACAAGAAGAGACTGATTTGTTATACAATATCAAAACACTTATCAAAAGTTAATATATATACGAAACAAAAACTATTGCCTTTTTGCTAACATCTGAAATAGGGGAGAAGGGGGGCTAATAGCCATTAATGGGGTCCTATCAATTTGTCCAGAAGGCTTTATGATGACATACCTACACAAATTTCCTAAAATCACCATTTAACGGAAGGAAAGTTTTCAATGGTTCCGTTTAGAATTTATAAAAAAAAAACATTCTCAACCCTGAATTAAATGTCGGTAAGACGCCTCCGAAAACCGGCGCTGAACCTCTAAAAATGATGGGGGAAGCTCATTAGAGGAACAAGCTTCATCATAAAATATTTTATTACTCGAACTGCATTATAAATGATCTTGTAAAAATTCTGATTCGACTCGGGATACAAATTAAGGGGACAGAGTCTACTGATGAACTTGCAGTAATTATGAAATAGAATGCCAAACTCAGTCGCGCTCGACTCTTTATAGTCCACGAAAACGACGCTGAGGAGTTGGCGATGCGTAATTAATTAAATAAACCTCAATTTTAATTATTTACGTTAAAACAACACAAATTTATTATCAAAAGATAGCAAATTTAAAACTATATACTAAATAAATAAATTTATTGAATAAAGTGATGTGAATTTGTTATAAAAATTATCGAAAGTTTCAATGGCAATCTTTGGCAACTCATCACGTGTTTGATACAGGATATTTTTTATCCCATAGAAAATTATATGATAAATATAATTTTTCAATTAAAGATAATTATCAATTTTAATAACAATTAATGAGACCAGTATTCTCTCCTGATCAATTTGGTACAAGAATCAAGTCTCTAGCACAATTATGAAGCAAGATATGTTAATACTTCGATATAGAAAAATGCAAGGTCAACCGGGGTCAATACTTGACCTTTCGATTGAAGGAGGTCAATGACATTTATACAAGTAAAAGGTTAGAGTGTTAGGATCAATTTGAAATACTAACCAAGTCTGACACTTATGGAGCACCTGGTTAGCGAGGAGGAGGAAGGAATACTTTCAGATATGAATTTTCAGTGTTTTGAGAAGCCTATTTTTTCAAGTGACTTGAAATGTTTATAATTACTTAAATACAACTTTGATCAATATAAAATGCTATCAAAATGTAATTCTATATCTTTAGTATAATTTGAAAAGGTTTGAGATTTCAAAACGTTGTCAAAAGAAAGTTACATGTAAAGAAGAGAGTTAATATATATATATAAAGATACCTTATATATATATAGAAAATAAAGTAAAAATAAAGATAGTTATATATAAATATATCAACTTACTTGTAAAGTATAGACCACTCTAGATTGAGCCTATAGAGTAAGAGTATATATATATATATATATATATATATATATATATATAAAGTATATATGTTTTGTAATATAATTTACTTGGTTGAAAATTGGTACAATAATAGTTTTTGACATGAATAAGAAGAATCCGGTGAAAAAATTGACAAAAATGCTTCCCTTAAACCCAGGCTTAGCTACAGGTAATTGTGTGTCCAAACTGGGACTTTTACTATTTATTATTAGTTGAAAATTCATTACAGACTAAATCGTGCTCAATAGAGACATTTTACTCCAAGAGTCTTATTGTTATACAGATATGCAGGATATTTTGCCTGTGACAACTGCCTCATGTTAAATTCCTTCATTAATGGTCTTGACACTGCAGATTAAATATTATAAGATTATTATAGTTAAGATATTTACTATAAATACTAAAGAAAACATGGTCAGTAATTACACCCTCCATCCACTGGGAACAACAACACTACAATATCCATATTTAAAATTTATAATACTGGTCATCAGCGGTGTTATAATATAAAAACAGACACCCCAGGCACTTATGTATCTATCTTTGACAGATTCATCTTGAAGAGACTGTCTTTGATACCACCTATATTAATGATCATCTTTGATAGCAGTCATCTTTTGCCGGTTCATTCTTGAGGTTCACCTTTACGACCTGACTGGCTGATTTCTGTCATCTGATGGTCTCCATCATCGGTCAGTTAGAGCATGCAGCCTCTCCACACTAGAAGGTTCAAGTCCCGCAAGTCCCTGTCGCACATTATAAGTTTTGCAGTAAGGAAGATGCTTCCATACTGAAAGGTCACAAGAAAAGATTCCTACAAAGAAGAAAATATACAGATTATTCATTTATCATGATTAATATTTTTAAAAACATTTTCATGATCCAAATTGTAACTCAATACAGACCTATTATTTAACACATATAAGATATTAATATTAGTTTTCTTTTATATTTTTTATTTAATACTTTAATTTATAAATTTAAGAATTTAGTGGCAAAGAAAAATATATATGCTGATATATAATTATTTTATTTTTACTACTACTGTTTGTTTTTACTAAAATTTATATGCTTTAGATTTTAAGCAAAAACAGAAATTAATGCATATCACCAAGGGACAGCAGTTTTGTTTCACGCTACTGCTTTAACTCATATAAGCCACTGCTTTAATCAGGTATAGAGTTTATTAACATTACATATTCAAAGCAAAACAAATCAATAGAAAGTGCACAGTTGTCAAGGATTGGGTATGCTTTGAGCTTTACTGCTTTTTATTTTAGTTGTGAACTCCATATTTACTTGCTTTAATCACAGATTATTATTAATATTGTATCTAAAGCAGTAAATCAGTAAAACTAATAGAAAGTTACAGCAACATAGATTGATATGCTACTGTTTACTGCTTTAACTCAGAAGGCTACTGCTTAACTGAAGAGACTGAAGACACATACCTTAAAAAGCAAACCAAAAACAATAGAGAAAGAAGATGTAAGGGATTAGCATGGTTATTTCACTTGCTTTACTGCTGTAGACCATATGTTTTACTGCTGAACTCTGTATTATATTAGCGATTACATAGCCTTAGCAAAAATTGTGGTAAATCAAGAAAGCATATGTTGCTAAGGATTAGGTAATGTTAGTTTTAATGCTTTTACTATTTGACTATAGACAGTTTACTGTTGATTGCTTTAATATATACTTACTGCTGAACTTCATAGGTTTACTTGGTTATTTGCTGTATAACTCCATACACACGCTTTAACTATATGTTTTAACATTTTGCTTTAATGCTTTGAACTTCAGTTAGAGCCACTGTTTAACTATATGTTTTACTATTAAACTATTATTAACATTATGTTTTTTATTTTGTTTAATACTTTTATTTTATTATATTATTTTTATTATTTTTATTTGATTTTTTATTATTTTTGTTTTCTTATTTTTATTTTATTACTATTATTATTTATTTTTATTATTTTATTTTTATTTTTATTGTTTATTTATTTCTATTTTTTATTATTATTTTTATTATTATAATTTTAGTATACTTATTTACACTCCGTTTGTTATTATTATTTAAACAATATACAATAATAAACAATAATCATAGATTCGCCCATAGACCCACTCCTGTTTAAACATATCAAATGTTCTTTGTATGAACATGGGAACGTAATACTTTATTACAAGATTGTTTTTGAATAAAGACACATTTGAGGTTTATCATCCAATGAGTAATTCAAACATTTCTGTGTTTAAAAATTTATACAATCAATTGTTATCTTGAACAAAGAATTTATTGGAACTGTTAATACTTTTTGTTTAATAAATTTATATTCATCATTTAAAATAATGCTACTGAAAATTTAGAAATTAATAAAACATACTTACAATTTAAAGCAATAATCAGGTAACGATAGAAGGGTCCCTAGCATCCCCTCTACACCAGTTATGCCACAGCTATCTTATTGACTCTTATCGTTTGCATCATCTTAGTCAGTAATAAGTAGCAAAATAACAGCAAGTTCTTCTCTGCCAAACATAATATTATTCTTTATTAAAATCATTCTCTATAATTTATTTAAAAATAACAATTATTCATTTACATTTATATTATTCGATGTTAACTAAAAAATATTTCAAAGTTTTTTTTAAATAATTTGGATTTTCTTTATTATTATCTATGTACATTGACAATCCAACACGAGAAAACACAACAACCCGCACTCCTTACAGATACGAAACTGACCTCTCTCTGTAAAATGTGTTGAAATAACTACTTTAGGCCTAAATTTAGGATAAGCCTTAAAGGATTGAACAGACACCAGGTCAAAATATATTTCAAACTGACCTCTTTCTGTAAAATGTGGTGCAATAACTACGTTAGGCCTAATTTAGGCCTAAATTTAGGATAAACCTTTTTTGTATCCCGGGCTGATTTAAGCCTAATACCGGGTCAAAAGGTAATTCCAGTATAGACAAGAATCAATGTTATTATTATTTTATAAATATATTTCAAACTGAAACATGCTGGATCGGTAAGATCCTTTAAGCAGGTAAGAAGGAAATGTTTACCTTTCTTGTGAGTGGACGGAGTAACCCTTATCTCTATATGACCATGCGATTGGTCGAGAATTATTTTATCGTTTTTTTTGGTTTTAGGTATGTAGAAACATGTTTTTTCATATCCTGTTTTATCTGTATTTATTGGATAAAAATCTAGCTTTAGTTCTTAAACTTATATTGAGAAGGTATGTTTGTGTAGCTCCAAAACTTATTTTAAATCATACCTGTTTAGTTGTTAAGTTGGGCAATGTACCTTCTGAAATTGTAAAAAGTTTTCTATTTTCACTAAGTGTATATCATGATTCACCTTAACAGTATACCTCAATACAAGACATTGTCCAGTGGGAACAAGATCTCATAAAAGTGGCAGCTCTCTCTGCTCTTTGCAAAGTTGTCCGATGATTTGAATTTCTGTATGAAGTCATTCCATTCACCTATGTGTTATTATACCAAGCGTATTTTCATATCCAGATAGTTCATTTTGTATATGTAATCACTGAAGAGTGGCTTACAGAATACTTTAAACCATGCTCTTTAAACTGGACCGAAACAGTTATTAGCCTGTGCGAAGAAACCAACGATAAGCAACTTACTCTAGCATTTTATAAACATCAAAACATAATCAGTTTGGAAGTTAGATTATGGGAGAGAAATAATGAAACAACCGTATTTGAACCTACATCATATGGATTCTACATTTCAGGCCTAACGCAGCTGAAATATATGTTAGAGATCCGTAGGCGAATGTTGCAGCTGAAGAAGACATATGTGTTATCTAATTACGTAACCGTAATTCATTACATGTTATACCAAGAATACTGCGCATTTAAGAAAACCCTGATCGATGATCCTACGTCATCATCAACGCTTCCCAAGTTCTAGTATAGACGCAGGAAATTCATTTATCTATTTCATGGAAAAACAATGGTATAAGAAAAAGATTAGCAGGTGGATCCAGAATGTAAATATACTATGATATCTGAGCGGGAACTTTTTACATGTGTTAACTGAAGGTATTACTGAGATACGAACTACATCATCGATAATGATATAAATGATTGGCATATTTGCAAAGATTTAGAGAGTTTTAATAAAATAATCGTAAACATCATGTGTAAAATGTATGTGGAAGTGTTATATATAATAACACTCCTCTATTATATTATATAGGATAACCTACATATATATAAAAATCATGTAAATATATTTAACACATTTGTATATATTTAATGTTAACCTATAGTGCGCATATATAAGGCTATGCTATAGTATATGATGATATATATGGTTATATATATATTATGTATTATGGTATATATATACATATATATATATATATATATATATATATATATATATATATATATTGAAGTTATAATGAAAACGCCGGTGCGTCACGATAAATTTATGAAACTTCGTCAACACCCATCTAAAACCGAAACGAAGCAATACCG
>JABUQX010133623.1:0-5000 GCA_015478945.1 Trachelipus rathkii
TAAGGAAAATTACAATGGACGTATGAATTATAAAAACAATTACTAGACGTAATAATAATAATAATAATAATAATAATAATAATAATAATAATAATAATAATAATAATAATAATAATAATAATAAATATTATAATAATAATAATAACAATAATAAATAATAAAATAATAATAAAATACTAATAATAATAATAATAATAATAATAATATATTAATTAATAATAAATATAATAATAATATAATAATAATAATAATAATAATATCATAATATAATTAATAAATAATATATATAATAATAATGAATAATAATATAATAATAATAATAATAATAATAATAATTTATGATTTTGAATTGCTTTTTTCCAAAGGACTCCTGAAAAGTATTCTCTTTCAACAAAAGAAATTGAAAATAAATAAAAAATGAATGAAACGATAAGCTCGTATTATATTATAAAACTTAAATATAAGTCAGAAAAAAAGATGCTCTTTTAAAATTAATTTTAATTTGTTCTCTTCCTCTTTTTTTTCAAAAGACGGGAAGAAGCTTATATTAAGATTGTACTATAAACCATTGAAACTGAGCTCGTGCTTCTCTACTCGTGAAGCGCTTTCGGAGGATGAGAGTAGTAACGTTGTGTACTGATTTCAATGTTCTGAAAATGGATGTAACGCCGTTCATATCGGATACACAATGAATACCCTCAACATGATAAATGTCGCAACATACGTATAACCCGAGCAAAATATTTCAACATTTTAAAGAAGAACACCACAAAAATCCCGATAACACCATAAAAGAGGGCTTCTCCATCTAAACAAGAAAAAAGATTTTTTATTGATTGCGACTAGGCGGGAAATCTTTGCTCCTTAAGGAACATAAACCAATAAATAAACATAAAATATAAATGAAGATGTCGCAATTTTTTGAACATCTTTAAATGACAAAAAGTCAATGTAAGTTTACTTTTTCAATTTTAAATTTTTAAATTTTTTTATTTATTTTTGTTATTAGTTAAAAGAAATTTATTTCATCAAAATTGTTAAAATATTTAAAATAAAATTTATTCCTTTGAAAATGTCGCGAAGTGTACCGGACGAAAGCTTGGGTAACTATCCTAAAAATGCAAATTGTTTTATTTTATTCAAAGAATAATTTTAAAGAAATTTCTTCTGTGGAAAGAAATACTTTCAGGAGGGCTTGAAAAAGCATCAAAATCAATACATTAAAATAAATGCTGAAATTTATTTTTTTAATATAATAATAATAATAATAATAATCAATAATAATAATAATAATAATAAAATAATAATAATAATAATAAATTAATAATAAAATAATAATAATAATAATAATAATAATAATAATAATAATAATAATAATAATAATAATAATAATAATAATAATAATAATAATATAATAATAATAATAATAAAGCAAAAACTTTATTTCTATAGGTTTAAATATCAAATGAAATATAAAAATATAATGGATAAGTTGGCTAACAAAATTTAGAAAAGTTGAAATACGCGTTAAAATATATTATAAATTTTCAACATTAAAATGAAATAAAACAACAAAAAAAACATTTAATTTTCAACACGCTGAACGTGTTGCAGCAAGAGCTCCGGTATACCTTGCTGTTGTAATGGTGTATTTGACATTTAAAATTCTTGAATTGGCTGTTAATCCAGCCAGAGATAATAATAAATCTAGAATTATTCTGAGTTATTCAACTTATAATCATAAATGATGAGGATTTAAACTAACTCTTTAATGGTGTTATCATTGTTTGTGGTGGCGTTTTTCTCAGCCCAGACGATTCTCTTTCCCAAGAGTATCGAAATGAAGAAAAGTGCTACAGCTTATTATAGTATTTTATAAATTCGATGTACTTATCCATTACATCGTTTAATTATTATTATTAATCAAATTTTTTTTATCTTGTAAAATTTAATGAGACACGGAGATTGCTACATCTAAATTGTTTCTATTGGCTAGATATTTGTTCTACAATTGGTCTGTTTTGCTGAATGAAAACTGAATACAAATACGTGATAAAAAAATAGACAGGAAAGACAGTCAGGCAAAAATTACCAAAAGACGGATCAGATACATGACATCCTCAAATATAAAAAGTATTCAACACCAATCGCGTATTTTAAAGCTATCAAAGTGAAAATACGTATTAGACGGAAAATATTGGTTAAATCAAATGTTTAAAAAGAAAAATATCTTTTGATACGCAATTCTTTAATTTTAACATGTTTTTAATGAAGAATAAAATGTTTGAGAATCCGTAAATGAAAATAAAACAGATAGGTTATAAGATCGTGAAATTAATGCGGGAAATAAAACGCCTATTATAAAATAAGTATTGAACTCACAAAGATCAACACTTTTGTCTGTGGAAAAGAATATAATATTAAAAAGATAAAATTGAATTAGTTCCTCTCCGTTAACTTACAAATGAATTTAAAAAATATTAATTTATAAATTAATTTTGCGTTATTTGAAAGTCAGTCACTCAGATAGGAAATCCAAATCATTGTTTGCCACATAAACGGGTTTTAATAAATATTAAAAATTGTGAATTTATACTATTGGTTGAATTTAGAATGCACACTAAGCTACCTTGCAAAAGAGGGATAAAAAAGATATGTCGAAGTCATGTTGAAATATAAAATTCTTAGATTTCCCATTCCTATATACAGTCATATAAAAAAAATAAAGATGTAATATATAACGTTTCTTTCTCTAGAAAATATTTAACTTAAATCAACCTGTGTCAAATAATTAAGTCTAAATTTATTAATAAATGTGCAGAGAGAAAGAGAGAGAGAGAGAGAGAGAGAGAGAGAGAGAGAGAGAGAGAGAGAGAGAGAGAGAGAGAGAGAGAGAGAGAGAGAGAGAGAGAGAGAGAGAGAGAAAGATATAAGAGAGAGAGACAGACAGGCAGACAGGCAGAGAGGACAGACAGGAGCAGAGACGAGAGAGACAGAGAGAGAGAGAGAGAGAGAGAGAGAGAGAGAGAGAGAGAGAGAGAGAGAGAGAGAGAGAGAGAGAAAGCTAAATATAGGACTTAGTCAGAAAAAATGTAGATGTAATAGGAGCAGCAACAACCAAGAAAATAAATATAGAGGAATCATGAATATATATTAGTAATTAATGAACATACCAAATCAAATCTCAATCACTGACAAATATAATTCTTCTTCAAATCCTGTATCTAAATAAAAAGCTTCAGAGTTGATTGTAAGAGGAGCTGCAACAAGAAAAAAAGAGAAATATTTTGAGGATTCACGAGATATTTCAGTACTAATGGGTTACTAGATCAGAATGTCGTCCACTGACAAAATAATTCTGCTCATAACCTTTTATTTAAATAAGAATTACAGTAGTTTCTTCAATTTAATTCATATACAATAAAAAGTTTCTGTTAGTTTTTTAATGGCTATTACTTAAGGTGAACATTGGCCACGCTGCATATGTTCAACTATGGTTCATAGGAAATAATTGCATTTATATATATATATATATATATATATATATATATATATATATATATATATATATATATATATATATATATATATATATATATATATATATATATATAATATATATATTATATATATATATATATATATATAATATATATATATATATATTATATATATATATTATATATATATATTATAATATATTATATATATATATATATATATTATAAGATAACACTACCGCTCACGACCAGAGCCCTAATCAAGGAGGGGGTGTATTCAATTATCGTCCGAGCAACATAAAGCTAAGTCCTAGGCAAGGATAGCTCACATTCTCCCACCCAACCAGTTGCGAATCTGGGACCTTCGCTTTGTTTGACGACTGGTCTACCACTGAGTTACCAAGCGCAATGTAAAATTCGTAAAAAATAGATTGAGCAATGTCAAAAAAAGAAAAAAAAAAAGAAAAAAAGGTGTCTTAATTCTATCAAACTGATGAGAATTTAGAATAAATTATATATCAATTGTTAAAGAGATCTCATGATATTATGAGATTAAAACGCAATTGCAATTTAAAGAATGGAACTAAAATTATGAAGAGAAGGTGTGAAAATTTGAATATATTTTTAAAAATAATTAAAGAGTCTTTATATATTCTGAAGCGAACTAAATTGCTCAATAATAGTTTCATTAAAAATATATTATAAAATTTTACGTTCCATAAACTTTTGCTATAAAATGCTATTCGTATTTAAATTATTTTATAATTCCTTTTGAAGTATTTAAAAAAAAGTTCATAATTTACAATTAAGATAAATTCATTTTTTTTTGTAATATTTTAATTTTTATTATTTTTATTAGAGTCTCCGTTGAAAACAGTTTTTTCCTTTTATATTTTTTTAAAGTGAAAGAAAACGGGTTGAAGGACAATCATACTTTAATTTTAACTCTTTTTCTTTCCTACTTCAATAGAACCTTGATAGAGTTTAATAGCGCAAAGCAGATGTGGGAACGAAAGGAGGGGTGAAATAGGGACAAGATAATAAAAGGAGGGAAAGGAGGGGAATAAAAAAGAAAAAAATAAAAAATGAATCAAACAGGGGAAAGAATTGTCCTATTTTGTGGCGTTTCGGTAAATATTCGCCATTTTGATTTTTCTAAACTTTACCGAGGGTATGCGAAAGAAAGGGGGTGGGGTGATTGAAGATTTTGTGCTTCTACTATTTCTAATTAAAAAACCATTGCACAAAAAATTAAAATTTTAATTTACATATATTATATATATATATATATATATATATATATATATATATAATATATATATATATATTATTATATATTATAAATAAATAAATATATATATATAATATATATATATATATATATATATATATATATAATATTATATATATATATATATATATATATTATATATATATATAATTATATATATATATATATATATAATATATATATATATATATATATATATATATATAATA
>JABUQX010133623.1:10000-12621 GCA_015478945.1 Trachelipus rathkii
AAATTTTGAGATTTGAAAATTTAAAATTTAAAATTTACAATTTAATAATTTATAATTTATAATTTATAATTTATAATTTATAATTTATAATTTTATAATTTTTTATTTATTATTTATTATTTACTATTTAGTCATTTATTATTTATTATCTATAATCATTAATTTACTTACTTATTTATTATTCTATTATTTATTATTTTAATATTTATATTTATTATTTATTATTCATTAATTAATTATTCACTACATATGCTATTTATTATTACTTATTTATTAGTTAATTATTATTATTCTATTATTTATTATTTATAATTTATTATTTATGTTTTACTTTTTATTATTAATTAGTTTGATTTTTTATAATTTTATTTTTATTATTTATTCATTTATTATTTATCTATTTATTATTCTAATCTATTTAAAATAATTTATAATTTATAATTTATAATTTATAATTTTATAATTTAAATTTCATAATTTATAATTATAATTTATAATTTATAATTTATAAACGATAAACGAAAAATCCGATTAATTCTCTCCAAATATTATTATTTATGCATGTATCTCATGGACTAGGATAATATTTATATTGTTCATTATAAACATTTCTGATTTTTTAATTTTGTATTAATTTATTTATTTATTTTATTAATTTTTTATTTATTATTTACTTATTTAGTTATTTTTTATATCTATATATTATTTTATTATTTATTTATTTATCTTATATTATTTCATTATTAATTTACTTTATTATTTATTATTAAATATTTATTCTTTATATTGATTTATTGCTTTATTCTTTATATCTTTATTGCTTTATTCTTTATATTGCTTTATTGCTTTATTCTTTATAAAAGTCTTTATTCTTTACTTCTTTATTTAATTTATTATTACCGTATTTACTTATGTATTCTATGTATTATTTATATTTATTATTAAATTAATTATTATTAAATTATTAATTATTATTAATATTATTAATTATTATTAATTATTATTACTCTTTATTAATTATTATTATTTATTATTATTAATTTATTATTATAAATTATTATTATTAATTTATTATAATTATCTATTATTAATTTATTAATTTATTAATTATTAATTATTAATTATTATTTATTTTATTATTCAAATATGCCTTCTATATTTAATACAATTATAAAATTTATGAGTATTATTATTATTAACTATTATTATTCATTATTATTATTATTATTAATTATTATTATTATTATTATTATTATTATTATTATTATTATTATTATTATTATTATTATTATTATTATTATTATTATTATTTCCGGACATCACTGTATCCCACACCCTTCCACCGTATTTTTTGTTTTTTTCGGCTGAACTGATAGTGGTGTCCATGGCGGTGAACAGAATCAATATAATCAACCGTGGGGGTAACTATACCATCTTTTTCTTTTCTCGAAGCGCTCTTCAGGCGTTGCTTGACCGGTTGACTCGAAAAACCCCTTTGGTCTCTGGCCATTTCCACAAAAGTCCCTCAGCTTGTTGCTTGTGCAGAAGCACAGCATTGAGTTCTGTTGGGTTCCCTCCCACGTGGGTGTTCCTGGAAACGAACCGGCCGATGGGGAGGCTAAACTGGCGGCTACGCATGCACGGGGTGTCGAATGCCCGATACCTTCCTCCTGCTGTATGCCTGGGCCCATTTCCCTGCTACAGATTTTTCCATCTCAATACGTCGGGGTTTCCTCTCTGGCTGGCAAACATGTTGGGCGGAGGATGTTCGTGGCTCCAAACTACGAAACATCAAACCCGTCATTGGCCGGTTGGTCTTCATCTAAGTAGAAGCGAGTCGCCTCCTAGAGTGACCTGGCTTCGAATTGCGTCTAGGTCCATAGCGCCATCTCACTCATGGATTTCTTATGACGCAGGGGGATCCCCCGACCTGCCCATTTTGCTCCTCCAATTGTCCTCTTACCTCTTTTTTGGTTGCGAGATCATCTCAACCCTTAGAAGTATGCTCCTCCCTGATGTGCTCACTATATAACTCTTCCACATCGCCTTCCGCACATCTTATCCGAATCTTCTCACTTTCGTAGTGATGGAGTTTTTGCCTCTCTCTTGGAACTGAACATCTTGTATAATATCAAACCATTTCGGCTCTGTTCGTATTTCGTTCGGTTAGGGATTTCTCCCGCTCGGTCGTTAGTTTACTAGCAGCAGTAATCACGCCGGCATTCACTATGGTGCTGTGGGCAGTGTCGCATATGCCATTTAAAATATAAATAAATAAATAAAATAAATACAATATGTAATTATTATTATTATTTTTTTTCTTTATTTTTTTTTTTTTTTTTTTTTTTTCTTTTTTTTTTTTTTTTTTTATTTTTTGTTGATATTATTATTATTTATTATTAATTATTATTATTATTATTATTATTAATTAATTAATTATATTATTATTATATTATTATATTATTATTATACTTATTTTATTATTATTATTATTATTATTATTATTATATTATATTAATATAATTATTATTATTATTATTATTATTATTATTATTATTATTATTATTATTATTATTATTATTATTATTATTATTATTATTATTATTATTATTATTCATTAT
>JABUQX010133624.1:0-7500 GCA_015478945.1 Trachelipus rathkii
CTTTTCTCTTTTTCGACTATTGGCAGGGTTTGCCCCCTTCGCCGTAACATATTAAGTGGCGACCTTGCCAGGATACTCTGTTACTATTGGAGACTCTTATAGGGTGATTTTTACATCCCCAAGATTGAATATTTCAGTATGTCTGAGAATGCAGAGAATGCAAGTGGAGTGGATGACATTGAAACTTCTGGGGCATTACACCTTTCCAATTTATCTGGGGGGATGGCCACGGGGGGTTCAGTGGATGGGAATCCAGTAGAGGTAGAGGAGAAAAATCTGGTTTTGGAAGAGTTGAAACGATTGACGGCTGCTCTAAATGAAACACAGAGGCAGTTGAATGAAGAAAGAGCGGAGAGGCAGAGGTTGATGCAAGAGATGGAAAGCAAGCGAGAACGCAAGCCACCGGTTGCGGAGGGACGTTTTCGATTCCCGTTTGAGCGAGACAATTATAGCTCTCAGCTGTCCAGGGAAGTTGATAACCCTAGAGCATCGGAGGTTGTCGGAGGTAGCTTAGGAAGATACCACTTGCCTAGAGTAGGCTTTGCTGGTCGTGAAGGTGGTGGGATGTATTCTGCCGCTGGAACAACAAATGCGTCATACCAAAGCGCACCCGCACTATCAACTGTGACTACTTCAACTTATACTGCACCAATTTCCACAGTTCCATTGATTGATTTTGGTGGGGTTCCATCTAGCGGTGTAGGCACAGTGAGACCGGACCCTTTGGAAGCTATGCAGGCTCAGTTGACAATGATTACCAAGTCAGTTACTCTGCTGACGCAGTTGCATGCCCGGGCGTTTCGGCCGCGCGCCGCACCACCACCGAAGTTTATGCCTGACGATGGACAAGACTTTAATAAATTTCTCTGGAGGTTTGAACGATATTGTGAGTTCACCTACCCAGACCAACCTGATGACTGGCTGATAGTTTTGGGGAATTACCTGGGCGGATCATACTTGGATTTGTATCGGCAGTTAACTAAAGATGAAGATTCATATCCTGCTGTAAAGAGTGCTTTAATTACATGGTGGAATCATGAGTCTGAGATGAAGAAGCAAAAGGCCACACAGGAGTTCATGCTGGCTAAGAGGAAGTCTGGAGAAAGTATTAATATGTTCGCGTTACGCCTTGAGCAACTGGCTAGTCGAGCGTACCCTGGTATGAACATGCGAACACATGACAACCTACGCCGCGCCTTTTTGTATAATATGCCGCTGGATGTGGAACAGAGAATGCGTGATTATATTTTGAATCATGAAGGGCGAACTGGCCAAAGGTTAGGTTTTGATCAGATAGTACGATTGGCCAATGAGCATTACAATGAACTCGGCATAGAACAAGGTAAGGATGAGGTGGAGTCTGAGGTCATCACGATATCTCATGTCACTCCTAAAGATTCTGCACCGAGGAAAAACATATGGAACGAAATTGTGAACCGTTATGCTCCTAGGCAGACTTCTTCACCTAAAGCTCAGAAGACAAGGCAACAAGAAAATAATTTTCCAGGGAATCAGCAGAAAGATTCTGGTAATGCTGGAAGGACCCAGGGAAGCCCACAAAATGCTAGGAAAGCTCAAGCCAGTCAGCAAAATACGCGAAGATCAGCTAAGCTCTGTCATCATTGTGGCAAGACAAATCATACGATTGATGACTGTTTCCTCAATCAGAACATCTGTTCGTTCTGTCGAACGAAAGGACATCAAAGGGAGGAATGCAGGAAATTACAACAGAGAAAGGAAAATAATCAATCCCCTTCACGGGCGGAAGCACCGGTGTGTCCATATTGTTCTGGGGACCACTTTGGTATAAATTGTCAGAGGCGAGAAGATTCTGCGCGAACTTCGCGGAGACCTTCGCCTAAGCCCCAAAGACCAAATCAAGGAGCTAGGCCAAAAGCAAAACCTTGCACCACTTGTGACAATGTTCACGAACCGGGTGCGTGCAGTGGTGCTCCTTTAAACTCCACAGCCCCGTGACTTTGGATCAGGCCACGGAGCTTCAGGGGCGATTAAATGATCTGTATTCTGATGTAGACAACCCCTTACCTAATACTGGAGAGGTTAAAGTCCATTTTAGTAATGTAGATAGCCAACCTCTTCATGTCGATGTGCTCATTGTTGGATGTGGGGACCGGATGTACCCTTGTCTTGTTGACAATGGTGCGTGCGTCAGCCTCATTAATTCATCGGTTTTGGAAAGACTTCCCAATATTGTGCGGCGTTCTTCATCGCCGGTTCGAACAATCAGTGGTATTGGTCGCAATGCTGTCCGGGTGACGCAGATGGTCAAACTTGCATTGCGGTTTCGTAGTGGGTTTGTCACCGGTTTTGATGAGTTTTATGTGGTTCCTTCGGAGTGCTTGAGAGAATCCCTTGTGTTGGGAGTTCCTTTGTTGCGAGCCAATAATCTTCTCCCCGATATGTCAACATATCAGTTGCTTAGTCGTGAAGGAGAGCGGTTTAAGGTAATAGCACAGGACTCTGTGAGAAGTGTTGAAGGAATGAAGATTTGCACTCGGGAGAATGCCAAGTTGGAGGCCTATCAATGTGGGTTTATTTCAATAAATCTTGATGGCTGTCCATACGTTCAGGACACGCTCTTATTGGAGGGGGTTCGGGACGGTAATTTGGAGGTGCTTCCTGGGGTGGTCTCGCATAATAATCCGCCGGTGGTGGCTGTGTGTAACTACAGTGACCATGCAAGGTTTGTGTCAAAAGGTTACTTGGTCGGTAAAGTGTTGCCAATTTCTGACGTCGCTGAGGTGAATGTGGGTAATGTGGAAGCTGTGGAGTATGACTCCAGCGAACCCCATATGCAGGAATATTGGACTAGAGACAAGATTATTGAGGAATTTGAATTTTCGGATATTCCGGTGGACGATACACAAAAGGAGCAACTTCTTAATCTGTTGCTGAAGTATTCTTCTGTTCTCAGTACGGGAGATGATGATGTTGGCCTGGCTGAGAATGTGCAGCACCATATTGAATTGACCACTGATCGACCCATCCATGTACCTGTGCGTCGATTTCAAGGGCCACTAGCGCAGGAGATCGAGCGACAGTGTTACGAGTTGGAGGACAGCGGCATCATCCGTAAAAGTCGATCACCTTATTCTGCTCCTGTTGTGCCAGTGAGAAAAAAGGACGGTTCTTTACGTCTATGTATCGATTACCGGGCTTTAAATAAATGTACTAAGGATGATGCTTTTCCCTTACCTAACCTAATTGACTCGATATATAATACCGGTATGTCGGGTTCAAAATACTTTCCCACAATCGATTTGGTTTGTGGTTATTACCAAATTGAAATGGCCGAAGATAGTGTGGAGAAGACTGCATTTTTGACGCCTCTTTCTCATTATGAGTTTCTTTGGATGCCTTTCGGGGTGAAAGGTGGACCAGCCACTTTCCAACGGGGCATGATGCTGGCTCTTTCAGGAATTCCCAGTCAGAGGTCATGGCTTATTTGGATGACATAATAATTAGGTCCCACACTTTCGAGCAGCACTTGGTCTCTCTGGAAAAAGCTCTGAAGGCATTACAAGCTAATGGGTTTAAATTGAAGCCACAGAAGACAAAGTTGTGTCGGGAGTCAGTGGAATTCTTGGGGCATGTTATTAGTGGTCAGGGTATTCTTCCCCTGGAGAAAAACTTATCTGGAGTTCTTGATTTTCCAGTGCCTAAGACCGTTAAGCAATTGAGGCAGTTCTTAGGCATGGTTAATTTCTACCAGCGCCATATTCCTAATTGTTCCTCAATCGGTAAGCCGCTATCGTGCCAGACAAACAGACGGACGTGTGGTTCGTTGGACGCCGGAGTGTCAAACAGCGTTTGAAGTGCTCAAGTCAGCGTTGGTAAGTCCAACATTGTTAACGTTTCCGGATTATGGTTTGAATTCTCCGCCCTTAGAACTCCACGTCGATGCTTCTGACATCGGTGCTGGGGCAGTGCTATCGCAGCAGAAGGATGGCGAATCTCGACCCATAGCTTTCATTTCAATGACGTTTTCACAAAGCAAGCAGCGGTATGCTACCGTGGAGCTGATAAGCCGCTTTGCGGTGGGCAGTGAGAGCCTTACGACCTTTTCTTTGAAATGAGAAAAAGTTTGTGATCTTTAGCGATCATGAGCCGCTTCAATATTTACAAAATATGTCAGCCGCTGATGGGCGTATAGCTAGGACGTTAGACGAGCTTAACGAGTATAACTACGAAGTGCGACATATTAGTGGGAGGAAAAATGTCCTCGCTGATGCGTTGTCACGTTCACCACTTTCTGCAGTGGAATCGGATTATTTGCAGAGTCGGAGTCGGAGTCCGGTTAGATTGTTTGGCGTGCAGTTCACTGTCCAACGGGGTTTGGCAGGTGGGGGGAGCCCGGGGGGGGGGGGAGATTCGCTCTTCAGATGTTTCGCGCTATGCTTGGAGGGGAGTGAGAATGCTCACATAGATATACGAGAAGTAGTTGTTGACGAACTTTTAAAAGATCCGAGTAAATATAATCTGCAGGGTAGGAATATTTTGAAAAGGCTGAGACTTATGAGACTTCCTGGACAGATGCCTATTCCGGAAGTAATTCAGGCATTTGCCCAACTTTGTAAATATCAGGTGCACGTGTATTATAATACGTCTACTCCCTTAATTTATGGTGATGAAAGTGGTGACGTATGTTCTTTGAGGTGTGTATCTGGTATACATTATAATCTGCTGCATCCAATTCAAAGTGATGGTGGAAAGCATGTACCACCAGACGATAGCAGCGATCGCCGGGTGAATATGGTAAAGGTTCAGAGTCTTAATACTTCATCTGACGCAGACCATAATCTAGTCTCTAATTCTACGATAGACAGTGAGGTTATTTTGAGAGAGCAAAAACAGGATCCAACTCTGAGGAAACTTGTTAGGGTGGTTAAAACTCAAACCCCAGTTCCGCAGTGGGATAAGACCTTAAGTTTATTTAAGACATTGGGTGATAAACTTTCCTTGGAGGGTGATATATTGTACCTCAACTCGGGAGACCGTAGGAAATATATAATTCCCTTTTCATATTTGATTGCTGTAGTCTGTCAGATTCATTATGAATATGGTCATTTGGGAAGGAATAAGTTAATCTCTCTCATATATGAAGACTTGTGGAATCCGAGGGTGGTGCAAGTTGTGGCTGATGTGTGTAGAAGTTGTCCACATTGTCAGCAGAACAAGACAAACCCAAATAGTGTGAAGCCACCACTCCTAAAAATTACTTCAAATCATCCTTTTGATTTGTTAGCAGTGGATTTGCTCCGTTGCCACGGTCAAGAGGTAATCATGGTTATTGTTTTGTGGTCATTGACCACTTTTCAAAATTCTATTTCCGTGGTGCCACCTTTGTTCAAGAAGACTTAGTATTGCGCCTTGGCGAACGCATTTAAGCTACAAGTTGTTACCTTTCGCCATGATATTCCCGACACCCCTGACCAGACTATCGTTCCTTGCGTTAGTGCTCTAGAGGCTGGAACTCTTATGGCTGCATACCGTGTTGAGGACAGAGTCTTTACGAGCACAGTTTGGCAGTTCTCACGTCCTCGCCACTAGGCGTAATTTCAAAGCCCATATGCCTCCAACTGCAAACAGACGTTACAAGCGAGGGTTTAATTCGTGACTCTGCTGGCAGACATTACGGATGTTGCGTGCAAGAGAGAATCCCGTTCCGGGATACCGAGTTGCCTACAGGCCGTGATTTTGTATAATAATACGTGGCATTCTGCCATTTTTTTTTTTCTTGCCCAATTCTTTTTTTTAAACAAAGCACTATTATTATCATTAAAAAGGGCGCATACTTTTGCCAGAAATCCCTGTTTGCAACAATATTGGAGGGAACCTTCTTCTAAATTCGCTCCATATAAAAAGGGGGACAAAGTTGCTTATAAAACTCATCTTCCAGGGGATTTGGTCACAAACAAGTTTAAACGCCGATATACTGGTCCTTTTATTATTCTCAAGGTGTATTCTAATAGTCTGTCATATGTTATTTCCCGATATCCTCTGGAGCCTCAAGGTAAAGAGGTAACCGCACATTATTCACAATTACGGCTTTGGGTGGATGTTCCTGAATATTTGAGGAAAACCCACTATTTTAAGACCTTATTGCTGCATTCAGATGATGAGTGCGAGGAGGAAGTTAGAGAAGTCCGTGATATTTTGCCACCAGAGGAACAAAGGGAGGAGAGTAGTTTGGTGACAGAGGAGCCGAATTTATTCGATGCCGTGGAGTTGGAGGAAGAAGAACAGGATTTCCTAGGGTTTGAGGCCTCACCATTTTCATGTGATGAATATTCTGCTCTGCAGGACTTGGCTGAGAGTCAAGAGCGGTTAGACACGATGATGAAGCCTGTAGTGTTAGACCAAGTACAACACCTTAGTAGCGGTGTGGCAAAACTCATTGAGGAGTCGTTCTCCAGTCCGAGTCGATCCTCCATTGTTGGTTCTGCCAACAATCACGGTCGCATGGATCCTATTGAGGAGGGTTCTATTGGGTCTGCGAGTTCGGAGTCCCGATTGTGGATTCCTATGTCCGCATTACACCCTTCGGCGCGGCCTTATCGCAATAGGCGAATTTCTTTTACCGCTCCGCTGATTCAGTTCGCACCCGCTTCGCCGTTAGCGGATGGGTCAGTTCAGATAGAGTCATCTGGAAGTCGGGAGGAGTTTTTTGAAGAGCTGGAAACATCATGGAGCCAGACGTCAGCATTTGAGGGATTTAGCCCTCAGGTGCAAAAGTTGTTACGGTCATCCCCTCATAATAATTCACTGGGGGGCATATACGATTCAGAGTCATCTAAGAGCGAGCATGAAAGCGAGTGTGAAAGTTTGCCTGGAGAGTATATGAATGATTCCTATGTGGAACCGGAGGGGTTTGCTATCAACCTAGAGCCGGGGGGTTCTGATATTCTGTTGGAGCCGGAGGTGGCAAACCAGCGGCCACATACGAGATCCAGGGGGGCTGTGGCGGATCTTTCATATACCATGGCTGTCCCTCTGGAATATATCAGCACCGAAAACCAGTTAATATCATAAAAAAAAATTACAAAAAAATAAATAACTAAATTATCTGTTGAGAAGAGTAGCCATACCAGAAATATTAAAAAATAAATGCAAAGATATATAAATAAATTAAACATTAATGAAAGCAAATAAACGGAGTAAAGTATCTAGCAAAAAGCATTGTCACGAAAAATTTATGAAATGATGAATTGTGAAATAACTTTATTATGTCTTAATTCCAAATTGCCTTACAGGTCCTTATTTTTCATTTTATTTTTCATTGTGATATATAACCAATTCTTGGTGCTAAAAACAGATATTTTACTTTGCAGATGAAACACAGTTTGTTGTCTACGATTCGGATTAGTAGTGTATTATGCACTCGTGCCTCAATTGTATGATGTAATTTTTATATGTACAAACATTATAAAAAAAAAAAAAAAAAAAAAAAAAAAAAAAAAAAAAAAAAAAAATATATAT
>JABUQX010133624.1:12500-21370 GCA_015478945.1 Trachelipus rathkii
AATACTAACAATCCACTTTTTTGACACATTTCATTACCACACGCCTCCATATCCTCATACATTCTTTTGATTTCCATTTTCAGAAGGCCACCCACCAAACACTATATATTCACTAACACCGCCATAGAGCTTCCCTATTAACCTTATTTACGCCTGTTGCAATCCATAAAACTTAAATACCAATTTATTCTTTTTCTCCCTCATTTTCTCTATCATTTGCTTCAATGTAAAGATCTGATCCACACATCCTCTACAACTCCTCAACCACCTTGTTTCTTCACCAATCAGTCCTTCAGTCCACTCGGCCCGCACTCTTCGTACCAAAATTACCAACATATTTCTTAGCTATAACACTCAATAACTTAATTCCCCTATAATTTCTACAGTTCCCTTTACTCTTTACCCTTATATTAGGGTACTATTACTTCTCCTCTCTTTCAATCCCTCGGAACTATACCCTCCATAAACGCTTTTTACACAACATCAAGATCCAATCAATCAGAAAATTGCCTCCGTTCTTGATCATTTCCCAGTAATTTTCATCTATACCGCAGATTTACCATTCTTCAACTATCTCACTCTACCTATTTCCTCTTCTTTGCTAATAACCTCATCCCCAAAATACCTATTTCTTCTTGCACCATCAAACCCACACACACAGTCACTATCACCTCTTCATTACTGCCAATATAATACAGATTTTCGAAGTGGTCTTTCCACACTCCCCTCACATCCATTTCATCAGTTACAAAAAACACCATCCCTATTCATTATTCTGAGCAGGTTCCCCTTATTCTAATTTTTAACCTTTCGCCCTTTCCTTCCAGAGAGCTTCCTATTCCCTGGTATGTCCTCAATCCTCCTTCCTTCCAAACTGTTCATTACTCTTCTTTTCTCTTACGTACGCATCTTTTAGATTTCTTCCTCCTTATATAATTCCAAAGCTCTTTCTTTTGAATCTTCATCATTGGCTTTAGTACAATCAACCACGCTTTTTTTTTTTTACTTTTAAGCCGCTGCATCACCTCTTTTACCACCACTCACTGTTTCGCACTACTTCCTGACTTTATCACACCCACATACTTCTTTTGCCCTGCTAACAATTGCTTCCAGATTTATTTAGTTTCAGCTTTTGTTCACATTCAACTGAGTTATTTGCAAGCGCTTTTTCTAACCCCATTTTTAAAAAAACTTATTTT
This sequence comes from Trachelipus rathkii, assembly GCA_015478945.1. Lineage (NCBI taxonomy): Eukaryota > Metazoa > Arthropoda > Malacostraca > Isopoda > Trachelipodidae > Trachelipus > Trachelipus rathkii. The sequence goes on from JABUQX010133624.1 coordinate 13,700, forward strand.
TTTTTTCCCCTTTATTACCTTGTTCACTAAATTTCTCACTCTTAATTTTTACCTCTTCTTCCGTATCACCTTCCTCTCCATCCAAGTCCCCACTAACTTAATTATACTGGAACAACATAATGATCCGATAATCCCATTTCTAAACCCTCATGATTTAACATCCAACATATACTTCAACACTCCTTCTTCACCAACACAAAATTAATTTTTTTTTCATTTAAACTTTTTCACTCGATACCATCTCTACCTACATACCTACACAAATTCTAGTATACTTATGGATACTCTTGCGTTTAAAGAAAGTATTACTACACACATACCTCTCTCCTCAACAGAAACCATCACCTTCCTAACCATTCTCATTTTCTCCTGACACCCCAAAAATACCTGTTATACCATCCTTTTTTTTTCATATATATATTATATATATATAATTAATATATATATATATATATATATATATATTATATATATATATATATATATATATATTATATATATATATATTTATATTATAATATATATATATATTATATATAATATATACTGCATATATAAAATCCGTATTAATAGTCAATATTTAGGCCTAGAAGGGGTATTGGTACTACTGTATAATTAAAAACATCTTTAATAAACATAAAAAGAGTTAATTTTAAAAAAAAAAAACAAAAAAAAACATTTTGTTTTTAAAAAAAAAACGTTTTATTTTTTCAAAAATAATAAATTTTAAAAAATAAGAATTTTTTTTTCACAAACCTATATATATATTATATATATAATATACTATATATTATATATATTAATATTATATATATATATATATATATATTATATATATATATATATTATTTTGTTTAAAGGTATTAACACAGCAATGTAGGGGGCTCGAGCGACGGGGAACACAGGGGGGACGTTTTCCATTCCCCCCGTAGGGAGGGGCGGAGGAACCCCCGCACACAAAAAATACCAAAAGCGGGGGGTTTCGGAGAACCCACCCCGGAGGGTTGGGAATTAGTCCTTACCCGATTATATATATATATATTATATTATATATATATATATATATATAAATATATATATATATATATTATATTTATTATATATAGATATATATATATATATATATTATATTATAATATATAATATTATATATATATATTTGGGTTGTTACCAACACCGAAAAGAGATCACTACCGTAGTCTATTTTTTAGGTGCGATACGATACGGATACGATACTGAATTAATACAACAAATTCCCAGTAATAAGATTAGAACATGTGCACTGCTAGGCAACTCAGATTGCATTCCCTGTACAAAGTACAAACAATACTCTTTATATTTCATAATTTGGTTGTGCCCAAGTTATTTATTTTATAAATTAAAATAATACCTTTAAGGAATAATAATTGCAAATATTAATATTAAAATTTTTTTATGTTTGTGTTTTTCAATAAATATTCCATTTCCATTTTCAAGCTAAGTATTAACAAAGTTTAGCTACTAGCTTTTATGTTTTAACATGATTACAAATTACAAGAAGATTCTTTAACTAGGCCACAATATTAAAGAATAAAATAATGAAAGAAGAGACCTCAATTAACCAGCCGAAAAGTTTAAAATAAAAAAACGCTATTGCTCAAACATTGACATAATAAAATACATCCTCCTTTAAGATAGATATCTTTCAATACTCAAATTCAAAAATCCACAATTGTGATTCAAAAACATTAAGCTTTCACTAGTATCTGGCCGAGAGACTGTTCCTTTTTGGGGTGTTTACATTACCACCTACACTAAAAATAAATTACGCTCTCTCTCGGACTGATGAAGGAGGTGATGATTAATTATTTGCCTGCAAGCCACTGATTAATAATGAAACCTTGGCCCATTTTCATGCCACCGTATGAAAGGATTCTCTTCTGTAGGCAGCATCTCATGTTTTCGTAGAGCCTCATCTCCTCTTTCACAGACTGCAATTTGAATTATCTTTGCTCCTTGATGACTGTCTCTTCAGTTTTTACGATGAGTTTCCCTGGTGTGATTCCTTTGAAGGTGAATGAGATGTCAATGCAATTTCGGCCATTGAACTTATCAAAGTCTAACATATCCAAATCCTCAATCTTCAGTAGGTTTATTTGCCGAAAAGCCACCATCGTCACTATCAGTGCTGCTGCCAGGGGGTTGCAGATTAGGGGTCGTTCCCCTTCTTTGTGTCTTTTTTTTTTCTTTTTTTTTTTTTTTTTTTTTTTTTTTTTGTCACGCGAGCAAGCTCCTCGGTTATGCTTTTTAAATGCATTCTTAGAAGTGGTTCACCGTCGGAGGGGCCATTTTTGTGGGGTTTCAGCTAGCTTAGGAATTCCTTATTAGAACCTTTTTATTTATTTATTTATTTTTTTACAGTTTTTCACACCGCCGCTCAAGGGCAGAACCCTATTCAAGTAGTGGGTGTTGGAACGACTCAAAAATTCATCTAACGCAAATTTACGCCGATGAGCACAATTGCAGGGCTTTAAAGTTGAGGGAAATTAATTGAGTTAGGAACACAGATGATGGAGAGGGAATCCACAGAACAGAGGTGGGCAGGAAAGAAAGAAGCACCGCAGCGAAAAAGTCTGGAGTTAATATCAACACAAAACTCCTGTGCCGACACAGCACCCTTGTTCGAGGGCGTCGTAAAGGTGGTGGTACGCAAGTGGATAGTTCCTCGAGCACTTGCCTCTACAGTATCTATAGAAAAGATAAAGCACCAAATCGCGCCGCAAATATAAAGGGTCAAGTGAACTAGAAATACCAGACAGTTTATAAGTCTTTTGCCCTTTGACTCGACCCTATCCAAAAAGCCGGATGAAACCAGAGCCCCCCGCCCCCCACAGATATGAGAGCAGTACTCCATTAAAGGGGGCGGATGATACCCTTGTATAGGTGGAGTATCTGAGAAGAGGAAAAAAGTCTCGCACTCTAAACAGAACTCTCAGTTTCTTTGAGGGCGCCCTAGCAACCACTGTGATTTAAGGTTTTCAAAACATTTTTTTGGTTTATGTTTAAGGCCAAGATGTTTATATGTCAACAGGAGAGACGAGAGAACCGTCGAAAGAGATAGAAAGTTAAGTGTCTAGAGAGGAGAGATTTGTAGAAGTGGGTTTTTTAAAGAATTAAATTTCACAGCTTGAGAACAACCCCCACCCGGAAATTCTATAAAGATCAGCGAAAATAGAATTGGAAAGATTAAAAAAGAGAGGCAATTCTAGAAGTAAAAGAGGGAGCGATTGATATGAGTTGAAGGAATGAAGGGTTCAAGTCATCGACATAATGAGTGGATAGGTTAGATGTGCAGGTGAGAAGATCATTGATGAAAAGCAGAATAAGTTGGAGATAAGACGAAACCCTGAGGAACACCACTATGACAGAAAAAGAAGTCGCCCATCAACAACAGCCGACATTGGGCGATTTGAAAGAAAGCTAGAACTAAGTAAGCAAACAGAAGGGAAACCAAAAGGAGGGGAGCTTGGAGGAGCGTGACGGTGCCAACCCGGTCAAATGCTCTGGATATGTCAAGCGCCACCACACAAGTCTTCCCGTAGTTCCTAAGGCGGAAAACCATAAAATCTGTTAATAGGGAAAAGGTATATCCCAGTAGATCTCGAGCACCGAAAGCCGTACTGGTATTCAGAAAGAAGGGAAGAGATTCCAATGATCTAAGAAGTGAGAAGTTGAGAAGGGTTTTCAAAGATCTTAGAAAGAATACAAGTGAGAGCTATAGGGCATAGTTAGAAGGATCAGAGCTAGCATCATTTTTTCGGAATAGGTTGGACCTATGCGCGCTTCCAACAGAGGGAAAGTGCTAGTATTGAACATAGGAATATAGTTGAACGAGGAGTAGGGTCAGCACGGAAGCACACTTCCTCAAAACTCGGGAGAGGAATGCCATCCGGGCCACCCGCCTTCTAACGTTCATAGATTTTTTAGGAGCTCATGCACCTGATCAAATGAAATGACAGGTAAAGGCATAGGACACCTGAGAGGAGGAGGAAGAGGAATACCAGAATCGCCCAGGGTTGAATTAGAGGAAATAGGAGGCCAAAGAGATGATTGGCCTTTTCAGTTGGGAGTATTAACAACAGAATCATTCAGAGCGAATAAGGGAGGAGGCAAAGGATGATTTACAAGAAATGTTTAGATATTTTTGCAAAGAGGCAGAGAGATTTGTCAGTTAGGAGAACCAAGGAGGTCAGCGCATTTTCGAGTTTAATGAAAGTCCGCTTTGCTCGTCGAAGAGTATCCTGCAACGATTCTAGCTGAATGAAAATGGGCAAGAGTGAATAGTGGAAACGAGAATTTTTCCAACCAGATATAGTATTGTTCTCTAGCCTGAATGGACAGGGAACAAGCACGATCGAACATGGATTTTGAGGAGAAAAAGATTTAGTCGAAGAAGGAATGAACCTGCTGATCCCATCAACGATTACAGCTCCCACCTTATCGCAGAAGTCGTTGAAGCATCACCAGAGACAAAGCAATCTTCCAATTATAGTTAGGCGTAGAAGCAACGCAAAAGCCCCCAATCGGCCCCGATCAAAAGTGCCAGAAAAAACGCGTAGGGCAGGATGGAGCTTTGGAGAGAAAGTTATTAAAATTTAAAGATATAAGGTTGTGGTCAGATTTTACCGATAGGTGCGAAGGTGGTGTATTTATAAAGAGGAAGTAACTAGTGGTTGAAACATAGGTCAAGTTTGTGTTCAAGAATCGGTGGGACGACCCGGAAATGTGTGATAGGTTATTTAATCAGTGTCCAGAATCGTTTTGAGAATTACTGAATGATTCGGCTTCCTCCCAACTAAATCAGTACGAGAGGAACCCAACAATTCAGTTTTATGTAGCTACATTGAAATTCCATTAAATAGAGGACCTCAGTATTTGGATGAGGAAGATATAACAGTCTCGTGAGAAGTAGTAGTAATCAAAAAAAGGGCATGAAAAGTCTGTTCTGTTAGGAGAACAGTAGCAGAAAGCATAAGAATATTGTAGTAGAAGGAGAAGATTTTAAGCCACAGAACATCGAACTTTTGGGAGATTCGAGATTCTCGAGACGTGTTATGGGAGTGTTTATATTTACAGCACATACTCCACCCTTCAAACTGAAATTATAAAATAAGTTATAGTTTGATAATATTAAACGAGTTGAGGAATGAATTCTTAGCCATCTGAGTCTCAGACAAGAGCATTAAAATAGGTTTAGAGTTAGAGAGGTATTATTCCAGGATGAAGAGTTAGAGTGCAAGCCATTGGTTTTTGGTAAAGTCAAAAGAAAGCCACGCCTTGTGCAAATCTGCTATCATACATGCACACGCAATCAAAAAAAAAAAAAAAAAAAAAAAGAAAAAAAAAGAAAAAAACAAAAGGAAAAAAAGGAAAATTTATATGTACGAAAAAACCTAAATTTAAAAACTTAAACCCTTATTTACAGCAAATATCTTAAATATGAATAATCCAGAAAGTTTAAAAACACTCACACACGTTCTCACGAAATTGCGTACAAAAAAAAAAATGCTATTGATCAAACTTAAAAAGTTTGATAAATCTGCTTTATAATTATAATAATGGCTGTCCAAATAGGTAAATTTTGCGCTAAAGACCAAGTTGGAGAAACGCTAAAAATCTAAGTTAAAAAGGAAATCGAGGAAAAAAAAAACATAACTTAGTACTAGCTATCTATATCGAACTAGATTTATTATTGAATCTAAAAGTTTCATAATTTTTCACCCAAAAAGTAAGAGTATCGGCTAAGTATCGGCCATTTTAACCGATACCGATACCATCAAAAATGCGCTACATACTGATACCGATACTATCGGTACATCCCTAATATATATATATATATATATATATATATATTATATAATATATATATATAATATATATATATATATATATATTATATATATATATATATATAGTGAAACGGTTCATTACGTTACTTTCTATTTCTTCCCCAGGAATAACTATTTATTGATCTGATTACCATTGCCATTGTGAGGAGATATTTAATAGATGCTGTTCATCCAATTCTGGAATTAAAAGTTGAAGATCTTGGCGAATAAGAAAAATAAATCAAAGTTCTAAATCAAAGTTCCCGAAGTTTCGGGTAAGTGGGACATCATTAAAAGTTTACTTATTATTTCATTATGGTTTTGATAGGATGAATAATTAATTTCGTGATCGAGTTTAGATGTTAAGTACATAACCTGATAAAGAAGAGTAAAGTTAATTGTAAGTTTTCTGTTAAAGGAACGGGTCTTGGAAGCAATTCAATCAATTTCTCTCAGAAAAGAAGAACAAACAACAAATAAGATAATCTGTAATACCATCAGCGAAGCACTCTGAAAAGACAACATAAAAATATGGCCCCTCCTATCAAGGTAGGACTCTTTAAAGAGTACAAATTAGCTTAAGGCTTCGCTTCACAAAGATTATTGTTATTTACATTTATTAGTATATTGTATATTTCTTCTAGAGAGAAAGATTGTAAAAAACCAAGTATAAAATTGGAAAGTGCCAATATAACTTGTTAAAGACAAAAATTGAATGTGAAAGTCTCCATAATTCAGTAATCATTCAGATTAATTATATATTGTTTTGATATGGTAGTAGCATAGTTTGTAAATATAGGATTAATTGCTGCCATAGAAAATTATTTGTTATTGATCGTTATTTCATAATTTATTCAATCAGTATTTGTAATTTAGAGTTAAATTTAGAATTAGTTCCTTAAAAGTATTTATTGGATTTTTTATGCATCTTGGGGAAAGAGTGAATGGATAGGATTTAATAAATAATTGGGGAGGTTTCATGAATATTTAATAAATTAGAGTTATTTTTCCTCGAGTTTATTATTATTATTATTATTATTATTATTATTATTATTATTATTATTATTATTATTATTATTATTATTATTATTCTTATTTATTTATTTACTATATTATTATTATTATTATTATTATTATTCACTATTATATAACTATTACTTTAAAGCTAACTTGTTAGCTATATGTATATACATTAACTTTTTCAATATATGTTTAAGATGAGTTTTCCCCCTTTTCTAATTATCCCACATTGGAGTGTTTAAATTGAGAGTTTATAGAAATCTGGCTGTCTTGGTGAGTACCTTATTTAATTATTGAGTCTGCAGTTTTCAAAAATAGAGTTTGCCATAAGCTTGATCATCTGTTTGACCTACTTTCATAACTTTTTAGTACTCAGCGGCGGAATTGGTGCTCCTTGGGAGAACTTGAAAAGATTGTAAAGAAAAAAAAAGTGTTCATCAACAAACGGATTGTCCCACAGGAGATACTTGGCAGTAGTCTCTATCAAGAAACCAAGTCCAAGGCTCTTGGAGAGAAGAAAGTATTCATCATCCATCTGTGGTGAGTACTATCCTTTTCTCGCCCTAGTGTAATTATCAATATTACGCTACATATTTGGTAGCAGAGCGTAGTTCTCCTTTAGGGGGTGCTTCTCTCTGCTGCTGAGTGTTCTGTCACTCTTCACTCTTACTTAATTTTGTTGGGAAAATATCTCCATTTCTTGATACTCTCCATAATGACAGATGGTATGAACTCTCAATTAGAGGATGATAAGAATCCTAATTTAGAGGCGAATCCTCATGAC
>JABUQX010133625.1:0-11725 GCA_015478945.1 Trachelipus rathkii
CGCAAAGAGCCTTTCCAGGAAATGAGGTAAAAAAAATGCCCATGGTACGAGAAAAATTATTAGATAGTGTCCCGGAAGTGGTCAAGACCAGAGTGGAAGATGCCTTAATGGGAGTAGAGGTTACTCAGGGTTCAGTAATTCCTTGGGAGAAATTAGTTATTATGGTGGATAAGGTATATAGGGGAAATAAGAAAAAAGAAAATTAAGGTCGTCGAAATAGTAGATTTAACAAGATCGTTACAAATGTCCACCATCCCCACACAAAATCAAATAGCACCCGCATATAATAACTATGAAGGATTATGCTGCTGCCAACAATCGCAAACTCAAACCCAGTTTAGAGCTGTAACCTCTCAGGGAAACAACCACAATGCTGCTCAAAATGCAGCCCCGATAACATCAAGTAATTACAGACCACAAAGATATGAACCCTCCAATCAAATCCCAACAAGGGAATTTCGAAATGGTCAAAGAAATTATCAGCAGAGAAACCAAAATGGCTCATCAATTCCAACCTGCAACCATTGCAAGAAGAGAGGTCATAACATGAGTGCTTGTTGGAATCGGCCACAGTGTATGTATTGTGGTAAGCGAGGCCATGTTATAGAAGATTGTTACCTGGAACAGAACCGTTGTTTAAAATGTAAAGAGGTAGGACACTTGGTAGGGGATTGTCCCAATGGCCGAAACCAAAATGGCCAAAATCAAACAGTAGCACCATCACGAATATCGTGTCCATTTTGTCAGAATGAACATCTCGGTAAAGATTGCCCACAAAGATCGGGAAACGAGCGGGCTCTGGCATGGAAGACCTCATGCCAGAAGCCGCCACAACAACCAAAGTAACAGATGAATATGAAGGGGGAGCTTGGGGAATTGATGTTGAAGAGGATGATCCTGGAGAGTCGCAGGAGATTCCTCGCGAAATTTTGCATCAAACAACATCGGTTCAGGTGCCCACAATCAACATCTTTGAAAACCCACCAGGGCAAGATCAGTTGCAACAAGTCTCTGTTTTGATTGCAGTTGGGGATAATGAAGATCCACCGAAGAATAAATATGAACTAAAATCAATAGAGATAACACATCAGAGAGATGACGAACCAACAGTAGTAAAAGAAAACAGTAAAGAAAAAGAAAGGGAGGATGAGTGCTTAGAGAACATCATCCACTATCATATAATAAGAGCTCCGGAAAAGACCTTGATTTTACAAGTTACAATAGTGGATCAACCACCTATGGAGCCTCTTACAGCATTTGTAGATACAGGGGCAGAAGTGAGCCTTATATCGGCCAGCTGTTTCCATTTGCTAGATAAAGGAAAAAGTCCAATCTTGCCCACAGCTTTTAGGGGTGTTACTGGAATCGGAAGTGTCCGTTTTCCAGTTCTGGGGGAAATCATGATAGCCTTGCGTTTATCCACCAATTATGTCCTGAAGCCTGGTCGCTTTGTCGTCGTCCCGGATCAGTTGTCAGAATACGACTTGGTTTTAGGATATGACATTCTTAAACAAGAACATCTTTTACCTGATCTGTACCATAAAGAATTAGTCATAAGACGCGGGAATTATGTGCAGACAGTAGCGGTGGATATGAGACAGGGTTTACCAAGGGAAGAGACATGTGCCTTAGTAGAAGCAGTAAGTATCGCACCTCAAGAGGTGTATGATGGTAGAAGTCGAAAGGAGGGACGAATTCCATAAAACAACCCGTTTTGGTGGAGGCCTGGCGGGGATTGGCCAAAGATATCAAATTTCAACCTTCTTTAGTAAATTTTTCAGGCAATAAAGCCTTAATATTATTACAAAATAATAGTGAAACGATTAAGATATTAAAAGAGGAAACGATTGTAGGACAGTGGGACGGAAGTTACTACGGTGGAGGATCCCACTGTGAATGTAGTAGAACTAAATGATCAAAATCCTAATGAATACTCCGAGTGGAATCCCGAAAATTTGTTGAGAGCGTTTAGGCTAAATGAGGCAGAGTTAACAGTAGATCAAAGGAATCAGGTTATTGAGTTATTGATGCGTTATCCCTCTGTCTCGAGTTTGGGAGATTCTGATGTGGGCTGCACCAATGTTATTAAGCATAAGATCGAGACCCTGACTGAGGATCCTGTGCAAGTGCCAGTCAGAAGGTTACAGGGCCCCATGCTCAGAGAAATCGAGGCAGATTGTAGGAAATTGGCAGATGAAGGAATTATCCAGCGGAGCAAGTCCCCATACTCAGCCCCAGTGGTACCTATTAGAAAGAAAGATGGTTCAATCAGATTGTGCATCGACTACCGGGAATTGAATAAGATCACAAAGGGAGATAGTTTTCCTATCCCAAATCTGATTGATATGTTGTTTAGTCTTCAGGGCATGAAATATTTCACAACAATAGATCTCATAAAAGGCTACTATCAGGTGGAAATGGAGGAGACCAGCATCGAAAAAACGGCTTTCACCACTCCATTGTCCCATTGGGAATTTTTACGCATGCCATTTGGAGTAAAGAACGGCCCTGCCACTTTCCAACGAGGGATGAGATATGCTCTGGCGCATATACCATGGAATGAGTGCATGGTGTATCTGGATGATGTCCTTATTATTAGTGAAACGTTTGAGAAGCATCTCGAAATTTTAGAAAAAGTACTAGCAGCATTTGAAGAAACTGGGTTCAAAATAAAACCAGCTAAAACTTTCCTCCTAAGAAAAGAAGTTCAATATTTGGGTCATAGAGTATCTGAACACGGTATGATCCCCTTAGAAAACAACTTGCAAGGCATAATGCAGTTTCCAGTACCAACTACCGTCAGGAAATTACGGCAATTTCTGGGCATGGTAAATTTCTATAGGCGTCACATCGCTCATTGCGACTCTAAAATGGACAGAATCGTGTCAGGGCGCCTTTGAGGAGTTGAAAGAAGCATTAACATCGCCACAGATCCTGTCGTATCCAGATAGATCAGAAAAAGCAAACCCGTTACTATTGTATGTGGACGCCTCAGATATCGGGGCAGGAGCGTGTCTTTCCCAGATCCAAACCGGGGAAGAACGTCCTATAGCATTCATCTCCACAACGTTTAACAAAGCCGAACAACGCTATAGTACAACTGAAAAGGAAGTTGCTGCAATACGATGGGCTGTGAAGGCATTAAAACCTTTTCTTTATGGAATAAGAGTAGCAATTTACACTGATCATCAGCCACTTTTATATTTGTATAGCATGCCGTTAGTAAACGCACGTGTAGCTCGCACGCTTGAAGAGATAAATGATATAGATTACGAGTTACGGTATATACCTGGAAAAGAAAATATTGTGGCTGATGCTTTATCTCGATCACCGACAGGTGAAACATCTGATGAACAGGAGGTCTATCCGGTTAATACCCTTCCCGGCGGGTTTTCTGAAGTTAAAATTCCTGGAGGAGGTGATTCCCTGTTCCAAGCTTGCTCAATTGCCTTGTATGGTTCGATTGAACATCATCTAAAAATAAGACAAGAAGTGGTTAAAGAATTGTTGGAAAATAGGGGTGAGTATGGATTACCAGCTGGAAGAGATGCTAGACAAGTAACTAAGCAATTACATCTTATGAGACAATTGGGTCAGTTTCCCATGACACAGGCGATAATGGCCTTTGCAAAGTTGCACCATTTGCAGGTTTGGGTGTACTATGGAGACTCGAAGCCTTTAAAGTTCGGGAAAGATACTGAAAAGAATATTTGCCATATTATGTGTTGTGGTGGAGTGCATTACAATCTTTTGGTGCCCCAGCAAATGCAAATAAATAAAGACTACGAAACCGCCAGTGCTAACTTGGTAACCCCTGAAGTATTCCCGGAGTGGACATTGTTAGATGAATCGATGGAAGAAAAGGGAGTTTCTGAAGAAATACCACCGACTATTATGGAAAACGCTACCAATAATCCCCAAAACACCGGTGGGGAGGTAGAAAAAGATATGGGTTATCCTCGAATACATCAAATAGTAATAGATCAGGATAATATCATCGATCCCTTAGAAATTGACCATGATAACCTTGACGAGTTACAGAAAACAGATTATATATTAAGACGCTTAAAAAGAGCGATATTACAAAATTTGCCCTTCAATGGGCCACTGAAACCATTTGCACGTGTAAGTAAATATATATATTTAAGGAATGGTCGGCTGTATAGAGAGTTTTCCACAGGGGAGTTTGCACTGATTGTCCCACACTATTATTTGACTGAAGTGGCCATAAAAACACATTGGATGTTCGCCCACATAGGAAAGCACAAGTTACATTCTCTGCTAATAAATTGGATATGGCATCCTAAGATAACAACCATCTGTAATGATATCGCCACCACCTGTTATAAGTGTCAAGCATGTAAGATCTCTAATATCCTGTATGTTCCACCCACATTAAAAATAATCACTTCAAGACCTTTTGAATTGGTGGCGATGGATCTGATACAATTCCCTTGTTCAACCCAAGGGAATAATTATGCCTTAGTGATGGTGGATCACTATACAAAGTGGGTGTCTGCTGTTCCTTTGAGGAATAAACAAAGTATTAACGTAGCAAATGCATTTCAACATCGAATATTGCCATTTCTACAAAAGTTTCCAGAAAGGCTACTAACAGACAACGGCAGAGAATTTATAGGGCCAGAATTTGAAGATCTTTTAAAACGACAACAGATTAAACACGTACTGACTACTCCTTATACACCATCCTCCAATGGAGCTGTCGAGCGGGTTAATCGCACAATTAGTCAGTACCTTAGAATGTCCATCAAGAAGTCAAATAAGTGGGATGAAGAGTTATCCCAAGTCTTATTAGTTTACAATCACACAACTCATTCAGAAACAAACATGACTCCCTGTGGAAATATCTTAAAGAGGGCGCATGAATTACATACAGGTCTTCCTTTACCTGTTGAGGAAGAGTGTTGGGCGGATAGTCACCAGAGATTTGTACCTTATGAATTACATCAGATGGTGGGCTTAAAAGTTCATCTTCCCGGAAATCTGACTATAAATAAATTCCATCCGAGATATAGTGGCCCTTATGAAATAATCCAAGTGAATGATAACAAGGTCACCTATGTAATAAAATCCTCAGAGGACGGAAAACAATATCGAGCTCACCATCGGCAGTTAAGAATATGGAAAATGCCCCCTGATTATTTGATGAATAACCCGACATTCCAAAGATATGCGTTAAATGAAAATCGAGAACCAATGTTGGATAATGAAGATAGAGTTGAAGAAATTTTCGAAAACGAAGAAGTGGAAGTACCATTCACTGAACATGATGACATGAATGATTTTGATATGGATGATGACGATGATGACTCATTTGTAGGATTTACTATTGATGAGGAAATATTAGCCACCATTAAAGGAAAATTTGTAGAACTGTTAAAAGAACAGGAAAAGATAAATTTAGGGTTAGGAAAGATATTAGATAAGGAAATAGGAAGTAGGCAGTTAGAGATAGATAGTAGGTTAGGATCTAGTATAATTCATCAGGAGGAAGAACAAGTGAATGAATATTTAGAATGGGACACCTCTGATTTGATAGAGGAGGCCGAATTCCGATGGGAGTCTATGCAAGCTCCCCCAGAAAATTTGAGGGAATCTTACCCCACTGACAAAACCTTTGAGGAGCGCATTCAAGCGTATTCAACGCCAATAGTGGGAATACCATTGTCGGAAGAAGCCGAAATAGAGGCATATTTAGAACATGAACAAAGTGAAGAAGATCCGCAAGTTCTTCCTGATGAGTTATCCTTTGAAGGTTTTGAAAGCGTAGATAGATTAGTAATTGAACGGCTAATGGAGCTTACGTCGAAAAGAGATAGCAATACTCGTCCTTATACTCGGTCGCGGGGGCCGTGTCAGGACTTACCAATAGTTTTCCCGTTTATGATAGAAAGAAAGGCGCGAGGTAAAAAGACAAATTAAAAATAAAAATAAAAAAAAGATAGAAACACTTTTGAAAGAAATAAATATAGGAAATTAATTGAAGTTAAAGAACTTAAGATTTTAAATGAAGAAAAGCATTTCCCTTGTGCGTCAATACTGGAATTGACGGGTGGGGAGGAATGAGACGGATTTCATCTATGTCTTATTTTTCTCATCCCACAGCTAAATAACAATTGAAGAAACCTCAACAAGAGAGTTAACCTCCTAATATAGAGAGGAGAGGAAATAATAAATATCATCCTTATTTACATTATTTACGGACGACGTATTTTGACACCAGGAACATTGCCTTGTTGTTCCCTATAAAGGGTACTAAAGATTGTTTTGTTATTTTGTTTTCATAAATAAAATCATTAATAGGAATAATAAAGTCATAATTTTGATATTATTAAAATAATATAGATTAAAAGTAAATAAAAAGGAAATTCTTAAATTTGTTGTTGGTACTTTGCAGTTAAAGTTAGAAGTTGAATTGATAAAAAGTTCTAAATTGCAAATTAAATTAAAATTAAATCAAACAAAGTAGATTTGAGTGTCAATGAATTCAGATATGTATGTATTTAAAGTAACGTAAAAAAAGTATAACTATCTGAATTCTTTTATAAATTTAATAAATTGTAATTTCTGGTGAGATGAAGGAGATTTCTTGACAAGCTAAATTTTTGTTTTTTTTCATTCTCAGGTCCGGATTGTAGAAGCTTTCTTGGATTGTTTGAAGCGAGCTGTTCCATCCTAAAAGCGGATACTTTCAAGAATCAAGTGAGTCCTCCGAGGGCCCATTTTTACTACTAAAAATAAAAGAAGACAGATAACAGAGATGTCATCTTTACCAAAGGTACTAATAACCTAAACACGTAATTCTTCTGTAGTTAACTAAAAAAAGGAAAAATTTACGACTTGAAGAGTCCATTGTCAACATACTAAAAATCTCATTAAAAAGATAGATTCACTTACATCATTTACAAATAGAAGCTTGCCATTATCAAAGAAATCTTTATTAACTACAAGAATAATAATAATCATCTACGTTCGTACCTACCAGAAATCTACTTTGAGTAGATTCTGCCATTTATTGTGATAGTGCCCAAAGAAACCTTGTAAACTTAGGAAACACCCCAATAATTTTTGCACACCAAAAGCAAACTCCCTTATAAACATAAAGTAAAGTTGTAAATATAAAAACATCTCACACATATATTCAATACTTGTACATAAACACGAATATATAAAAGAAATAACAAAGACCAAGCATTTAAATTTTAAAGTTTAGTTCATCATAGACAAATAGAAGTTACTAAAATTACTACCAATTAATGCTATTACAGATAGATAGACGTCCATAAATAAAAATAGAAGTTATTAAAAAGATTACTTTGAGTAATCAAAAATAGAATTATAAGAATATTATAAAATATAATTTTTTTTCTACAAACCTATAAACATTACCAATAATAGTTATTGAATCCTGTAAAAATAACAAGTAACACTTGCTAAGAATAAAACCACTGTTAAAAACAAATACCCCAATTAAAACTTTTGTAATAATATAAAATAAAATTTGCTTTCAAAGTATTGAAAGCAAAGTTATCCTTACATATAAAGAATTTTTTTTCTATTTTTATCTATATATTTTATCTTATTTTTCATTATTTATTGGATTTATTATACACATTCTTCATTCATTTTTTTTGCTTATTGATATAAATATGCGTATGTAAACATACACATATTTATATACCTAATTCTCGAATTATTTATTATAATATTTTAATTACTTGCATTTTTTTTGGAAATTTATATATTTTTTTTTCATTTCTTAATATTTATTTAATAACATTTAGGGCCGCTTTCCCCATCTACGTTTAAACCACATTTGAGGATAAACCTAGATTAATTTTGCTTTAAACCAGAAATGGCTTTCCCCATCACGGTTTAAGAGTTATTCCAAGTTTAAAGTTAAACTATCACTGTACATGGTTTAAACGTCTTTTTAGCTTGACTTTCTGTAAACGTTATTTTCGTATATAGAAATTACAAAAGTGCAATAAACATTTAGAACATGGAATAATAAAATTAAATAATTTATAGAACCAGTAACTACAGATAAAATTGTGGGTGGGAACTTCGTTGTAAAAATTAGGCCCAGAATACCAGAGATTGATCATTTTGAAAAATATTATCATAGTAGTATTTATACTGTGATATCAGCTCCACACAATTTCTAAAAATTCGGGCCGAACCCTTTAAATTATGTTCCCTGTTACCATGAGATTTTTTGATTAATGTTGAAGACCATTGTGGAATCCGTATATGTACTGTAATAAAATTATTAGGGCGACTATGCAGCTGTTCATCCCGCTACATATCAAGATGCCCTCAAACACAGAAAAAGACAAGTTGAACAAGTTTTATGAGAAGACAAGACCCTATTGTATAGATCCTCTTGTACCATTTTAAAATAGTCAAATGAAAATGCTGAAATTTACAGAAATGGGAAAGTTCTTTTTTTTATATCCATGTTCATATTATGTGTCTGATACATCTTTACTGATTAGAATAGAAGCATTGCCATGTAGCCAAGCTCTGCATATGATCAACACAGGATAATTACTTGAAAAAAAAAAGTTGGTTTACATTAGGCTTTGTAACAGATGTGGGATATGCAGTAAGAAATTACTAAATTATTAAATCTTCAGACTCTAGAAGAACTCTTTCAAGAGGACATCCAGTAGAGAGATGCTATGGATATAAACTAGATACCCAAAAGTATAATTATCTCAGAAAGGCCATCAAATTTCGTTATTTCTAACAATTATCTATGGAGGAAATTATATTTTAAAAAAAATGACCTGATTTTTGTATAGCTTATATAAAATGTTTGAAATGAATTAAGGGTAATTGTTTAGAGCCCAGCTATCAATTTTCACAATTTTGTTTGAGAATACTGGAAATGCACTAAAATGACCCATCAAAGTGACTGGAAGTGTCAGAGATGCCTATAATATTATTTATTGATGTTGCAAATATCTATAGGGTAATTGTAAAGTTTAGGTCGGTCACCTGATATTTTTATAAAAGTTACAGCATAGAATCTAAAAAATATATAATGCAGCAATGCCATAAAAGTAAACCCAACTTAAATGGTTTACTTTTATGTCAACGTAGGTCCATCTAGGTTAGGTTTAGGTCTATGGCATTGACAATCCATATAGGTTAGGGCTCGGTTTAGGTTCCTCCTTGTTCAGGTTATGCTAAGATTTGTTAAGTATACACAAATTTAGTATGTGTATACATAACAAAACGTATCATAACCTAAACTAGGAAGGTCCTAAACCAATATCTAGCCCATATGGATTTGTGATGCTGTAGGCCTAAACCTAACCTAGATGGATCTACGTTGATGTAAACGTAGGCCTAACCTAGACGCTAATGTTCGGATCAAAATCAACTTATTTATATATATATATATATATATATATATATATATATATATATATATATATATATATATATATATATATATATATATATATATATATATATATATATTCAAAGATTAAATTTTATATTCATTTATATGTTTTCCAACATTATCATTTTCACACTATGATTTTTTTTGGATCACAGTTTATTTACCTCGCGATTTGTAAAGTAGCCTATGCCATAAAGTGCGATAGAATGAAGTTCTGGTCAGTTGGAGTATAAGAAAAGGTTATGGGATTACTCACAACTTAACGAGTAACTTTTTTTTAACTAAAGACGTGTCATTTTTTTTTTTTTATACTTTATTACAATTTATTTAGTCGATGCTCTGATTTTTATAAAAATACCAGATGGCTGACCAAAACTTTACAATTACCATGTATAGTTTACACCAAAATCTATTCGAAAGTTATGGCCAACCTGTCTTTCATGTCCTATTTGGTTGACTAAAATACAAAAAAGTAATATACAAACATGGTTCAAACATAATTGCCAGAATATATATATATATATATATATATATATATATATATATATATATATATATATATATATATATATATATATATATATATATATATATATATATATATATATATACTGGAAACAATGTTTGAACCATGTTCTTGTGTTGATTTTTAAGTAGTCCAAGAAAGTCACGAAAGGGAGGTTGTTCCTGAAAATTGAATAGATCTTTAACTTAAACCATAAATATTTGCTACATCAATAAATAATGTTATATGCATCTCGGATTCTTTTGGTCACTTTTATTAATCATTTTAGTGCATTTCCAGTATTCTCAGACAAAATCATGAAAATCGAAAGCTGGGCTCTTCTAATAAATAATTACAGATTTAAGAAATAATGTAAAAAAAAAAAAAAAGTTTTGAAGTCTCCAAATTTCCTATTAATGACATTTATTGCCAGATGCTTATTTAAAAAAAAATCTACAAATTTATGATGAAAAGCGCAATATTTTCACATTTTCTAATACTCACTGGCTAGGGACATATGGTACTAGTTCTTAAGATAAAATACCTGCAGCCATGTATTCATTTTGCACTACAAATATAATGATTTTAAAAATGTAAAAATCAAAAAAAAATAGTAAACCTGATCTAGGATATAAATTATAAAAAGTTAATATATATATATATATATATATATATAGGCTATTTATAAGATGTTGACTCCAGAACGAAAATCAATAAAAATGTAACGACTTCAATGATTTGAGGTTAAATACATTAGTAAATACTGGATTTTCAAAATAGTTTAATTAATATTAACAAAAATTAAAAAGAAATTGACATATTTCTTGTGCTTCACACCTATGAAGTTCTATAAAATGAGTAGCTTAGCCGTGCTTACCTATTATTTGAAGTTTAAATTTGATGAATGTATACGTAAAGTTTGTAGAAACACCTTGACAATAATAAATTGATATTTGATATTTTTATATTTTATGTTTTGATTCAAGTGGCCTTCGGCCCCCTCTAGGTCATCCTCTCCTCGCCCCCCGCAGAAAGGTGCCTAAGCTCTGCGGTCCGGGGAGTTTTTTTAAATAAAATACACCCATAAATTATAATAATAATCGAAAATCAAATAATAAAAATGAAAGAACTTAGAAAAAAAATTAAATTCCTATTAAATAATAATAATAATAATAATAATAATAATAATAATAATAATAATAATAATAATAATAATAATAATAATAAAAATCTTTGTTAATTTCTTAAAAATTAAAAATGCAAATAACGCCAATAAATAATAGAAATTGCAGCAATAAAGAAAAGGCCCGAAATTCGTTGTTTTTCTTATCAAAAATTTCCCCCGTATAAACAGAGTCAACATCTTATAAATGTCCATATATATATATATATATATATATATATATATATATATATATATATATATATATATATATATATATATATATATATATATATATATATATATATATATAATTAAAAAAACTTAACAAATTTTCGGAACTTAGATAATTTTCAGAACTTAGAAAATTTTCGGTGATTCGAAAGGTGATTTGAAACTGCTATAATACCATATATATATATATATATATATATATATATATATATATATATATATATATATAGTTATATATATATATATATATATATATATATATATAGTGATATATATATATATATATATATATATATATATATTGAAGGCGCACGAAAACGCGAAAGCGTTTCAATGATAAATGCGAAAACGGTTAAACACCCAAATTATATTGAACGAAGTACAACCG
>JABUQX010133626.1:0-30000 GCA_015478945.1 Trachelipus rathkii
GATCCATTAGGGTTTTGTAAAACCTCGTATTTTTAATCTAACTTCAACTAATCAGGACGTAAAGACGTTAATGGCTAAACTGTACAGATAAGACCTCCAGATCCCCCTACTGAGCGATATGTTCATTTACGTCTTTACGATCATCTGAGTCACAGCATAATTATTGAATTTACATATTATATAACCTTTATATATATATTATAAAATGAGAAATTAGTATACATCATTGTAACAAAATCATATATTATGATTATACTAATAATTATATATATATATAATAAATATTATTATTAATTAACTTATTATAAGAAATTTTCATAATACAAAAGATATCTTATTAATCATATACTCATCACTACATAACATCCAACTATATATTAAATTGATCAAGGGTATATAAGTAAGCTAAGCCTGCGCCTAAGTAAATCTACTCACTATCAATCATTATATTTGTAGTCACCTTACTATATATATATATACAGGTATAATATTATATATATATACCTGGTTGAGATATTTTTAATTTTATTTATGATAAATAGTGAATATATACTATATAATCTTGACTTGAATTTAGATATATATGTAGTTTATCTTTCGTTGGGTTTGCTAGAGGAGCTCTAAGTATATAAACTTAAAAGAATATAACTATATATATCAATATATATTTTATGATATATAACCACTATAAGAGCGATGGGAGATTAAATTCCTTATCAAATATATATAATAGATTATATATAAATATTATATTATTTAGATCCACTTTAAATCATTCAATAATGATATAAAATATATTTATAATAATATAATATTAATAAATTTTAGTTTAATATTATATACTAAATCATATAGCATAAACCAAAGAGAATGTGTAAAGACGCTTAAATGTAAGACACTTAATATCCAAACATACCCACCTAAAATCAATCAAAATAGCCCTGATACGTCTAATCCATTGAAAAAAGTAATAATCAACTGGACCACCAATACATATGTGAAATAACGACCTAGAAAACTTACACTAACAAACAACAACGCAATAACAACAACAATAAAAATATATACCATTTCAAATATCGCTTCACCATAAAGTAATCGGCTACTACCGAACAACAGTACAACACGGAGACACTGAGTGTAATTTATTTATCTCTCTCCTTCTTCATCTGAATAAGTATTAATACAGTGGGAGATATTATTTAGTTCTCTCTCGTCTAATTTTAATGAGCTTAAAAACACATCAATTTTCAACGTACACAGGTTTAGATTGGTTACGTCTCTTTAAAGGCTGAGTGATAGAATTCACACTATTCACTCACTTATAGAATTAATCGCCAGAAATAGTAGATAATTCAACTCCTAAAATAAATAGAGTATGATGGACATAATATCTCAAATTGAGCTGGTATTGAATAAATAATCCGTAGGATATACTAGGGTATCGGAGTTAATGTTTAGTTATAGATTTGATAATGGTATGATTCTTTTCCCACAGTTAGAATTGAAAATACTTTTATTCAATCAATACAGGTAGTAAAGGTAAAATCTTTTCTTCACCTTCATATATTCATTCTGCATGTAAGATATACCTGAATAGATATGAAATACAGTTTAAAACAACTTACTTACGTTTAGTTGAAGTTAACACTTGAAAGCTACAAATGAATTTTGATCAAGAAATTAAGACTTATTTACTCATAACGATACTATAATATAAGAACTTCGAGATAAAAACAAAAATTAAAATGTTACATTAATAAACTTATTTTTTCTTAAGAGCATAATATATAATATATATCTAACGATGTTTCGAAAAAGATAGATATAGAACGAGATAAACTTAAAATCGGATTCACACAACGGTATATATTCATAATGTGTATACAGAAGGATAAAAGAAAAGATCTCAGGAGAGAGATTTCTTGTAAAGAATCTAATCTCTCACCATTAAAGTCAAATATAAGAGTCGAAAATTGCTTCGTGAGTTAACATTATCAGATATTCAACACATTATCAAATAACGCTTCTTTTATGCACTCATAAAGAGATATAAATCTGTACTACCATTTCTATAGAATAACAGATCACCAATGAATACCGCTATATTTAATCATTCAACTATACATTATTACGCATTTGAGTCATTTTGATCAAACAATTGAAAGTGATTAGTGACATAATATTAAATAAATAGATAGCAAACATACGACAAGCGCTTAGATTATTTTATAAAGTAATAAGAATCCATATAATCATTAACTTAACATAATTATGTTATGATAAAAGATATACATATATCACAAGTTTAACAGTATTTATATATATATATTAATATATATACATCAGTAATGATACATATTCAAATTGTTATCACTACTATACTAATTACATACGGATTGTGGACTTGAGCCCCAAAATTTTATTGACATTCTTATTTTGAGTAAATTATACTTTATATTTCACACTCATAATCATTAATATATCATTTTCATATTATTGAGATTAATGACTAACAAGGAAGCAATAAAGTCTCTACTAAAAGGATGGAATGTATTCGATGACTATAATGGGTATAGTCAGAGGCTAATTACCATATTATGTATCTTTAAGATTCTTTTCGAGACTAACTGCGTAGTCCTTGAGGCATACTCACTTATTGATGGATCCTCTAATGAAATGAAAAGAGGAATGAATGATAATGAGAAACGAAACGCGGGGTATAAATAGAGCTTCGAAAAAGAGAATAGGAGATGAAGTACTGCAACCAATAATAACAATGCATTTCGCATCTATACTTTATTATACAGTGTTATATTAGAATCATATAGTTAGTCATGAGTTTGTAACTTGATAGTATTCCATAATATTACTTCTTTACATATATATAAAAACTTGTTTTACTTTCGAGTATTAGTTATGATTACACCCTCTCAGACAGAAGTTGTCTAAAAATTTATCAATAAACACATTGATATTTTATACTGACCACTCTATATTAAACAGTTAGATATTACAAACTATATAAGAAGAAATCCGCATTAACTTACTCAAATCAAGGTAATCCAATCCTTCACCCCATAAATTCTCGATATCCCCTAAACACAAAAAATCTAATCACCAGCGAAAATTCATTTTTGCACAGTTTATTCGGAATACGTAGCGGCTTCCCGCATTTGAATAAATATAGTATAACTACATATATACTCCAGACAATAATTTACTTTTTCTTAATTATGGTCAGCGAAAAATATACCTTATTTGCGGAAATTCGGTTTCACGATTATTGGGTTGTTCCTGTAACATGGAAAACAACGCGTGTTTTGCCCTCAATCACGACTGAACCTTTTATACATCATTGATGACAAAACCCAACATGCTTGCTAATCGCTTTTTGCTTTAACTTACTACTCTGACTTCTGCGCGTTCATGTCCTATATACTGATCTCTTTAACAAAAATCAAAAGAACAACCAGTCATACATTAAACTGTAACTAAACGAATATCTATGGCATTTTCCGTATTTACTACTCATGTAACTTTTTGGCAACTAGAAGAAAAATATAATTAGTGACATTCTATTTGTCCGCTGCTCGAAAGCTACCTCACCAATTCGTACAAACATATAAATAATTTTATTTTCAATATTCCTCACGCGCTGCTTTGTTACGCGTATTACTTCTAATATCAATTTAAAAAAACCCACCCATTTCATTGAGTTTGAGGAGAAAAATATTCTTAGTTCATCTAATAACTTCGTTAATTATATTGCTCAATGTAAGTGTAAAGTTTTCTAAGTTTAACTATTACTTTAACTCAATTGATCCAGTTGCTTTTTACCAAAACATAGAACGAGATCTAAGCAATAAGTGTTCAGGTGTCCTCTCAATAAATTTCAACAAAGTTGAAACTTCAAAAGATTTTAGTTTGGAATTGTGAAGTAAGTAGCTAGGAGTATAACGTTAGTTGAGATAACAGTTCAGGCTCTACACCTCGTGTACCTCGAACTCCCGTTATCTTTCTTCATAGGTAGCAAAAAATCCCAATTCATATTTTGTGCTGAGTGATGGAGGAACAACTATGTGCACTGTTGTTTTCTCCTTAATCCGCTTTACGGCATTCATCTATGGATGTTATTTATCTTGACTTGGTCTTATAATATATTATGTGTATTTTGGAGTGTAGAAACATATGTTTGGGGTAATAAGAATTAAAAATTTGAAAGACAAGTACCGGTCACAAAGATAATTTGCCATTGACACTTATAATATCACACATATTCTGTGTGATAAGTCAATAAAACCAGGCTCTGCTCCTACCATAGACGTTAACGGCACACAATGTTCAGCATAATTTCCTCCTTTAAACAAAAACGACGTAAGCTATCATATGTGTTGAAATTATGGAAACCCTTGGTAAAAACCGTCCCATAACAGACTTGACTGGAATCATTAATCCCCAACTCCGATGCACTACGCCACCTATTCCATATAGGCTATCCAATCGTACGACACCTTAGGTCTCTAATGTATAGTGTGAAAAGAGTATTCTAACATTGTCTGCAAACCAATGAGCACTTATATCTCACAGACTCTACGCAGGCTGAGGAAACTAAAAACCTGTCTTTGTCATAGCAAGTCTGTATTTTTGAATTGCTACGTTTATAGTAGCTGATTCTTAGAGTTGAGAGAAAAGACCCTCATGAAATTTAAATTTTCCTGAGGCAGTAGATCCATTATTGTAGAAAAATATTTCACAATATTTCAAATTAAAACTCAAGAAGGAAACTAAATTTATTGGAGAGAGGAGATATATAGAACGTCCATGTCAAAGTTTTCGCAAAAGAAAGCATCGATAAATGTGATAAGAGATCTTGCTGCCTGGCTATAATTCGCAATTGTTCTCCAGAAAGTGAGTGCGCCCTAATCGAGATGTACCATTTTCAAGCCATATTTGTTGTTTAGATTTGGTAAACTATCTTCCCCTATTTAGTATTCATCCTTTTTTTTTTAGAACCTTGACTACACTTAATCTTTCTAAACGCACTCATTTGGATCGTAGCACCACCAGAGAAGCAACTACGCGTAAGTTGAAGACATCAAAAACGCTCTCTGTGAAGAAGCAATAATATCCTAGTCTGGGAATACTTGTCCCTGTTGGCGCAAGTACACTAAGAAATAGTCAGCATATTATCAGGCCGCCCTACAAGTCCAAAAAATTTTGGCAAGATTTACGTGTGAGAAACAAGAGATGAACTTTAAATTTGGAATCCATAATGGAGCACCGAATTTTTTTGATATAACCCAAAAAATCCATTTTATGATCCGCTCACTTCAGGAAGGGATTGACGAGACCGACGAGAAGGATTGGCGGGTGAAGAGATGAGTAGAGAGGAGAAACTTAGGTGTTTATGAGTATGATTAGAGAAGGGGATGTAGAGATGACAGATGAGGGAAACGGAATACTCTTCTTAAATAAAGGAATCTAAGGTACCAAAGTCACTGGTCCAGTTTGGAGAACAGCCCAACACGTTAGCTTAGACTGGAGAGCTAAAGAATAGCGACTAGCGACATACGTATAAAGGCAGACGAAAAATTATCATCACTGTTAAGATAGAACTTTTCTTCTCTTAAAGACGTGAAAAGATACTTTAGAGAATACACATATGAACAAGGTCTTACACACTAAAGAATATTAGTTAATAATAAATACTATAGATTTATATTATATATAACTTGAGATATTTGTTTTTATAAGAGAGTAAGACCGAGTTTTTTCTCTATTCGGTTCTTTACCCGAAATTCATAAATTGAAGAAACACAATAATGTAAGAAACAGGTAATAAGATGTATAGACCTTTACTAGGAAGAGCAATAGAGACACAGTTAATAAAGGACTGTTTCTCAATCAGAGTTTTCCAGTCGCCTTGTACATGAAGTCAGTTATATTAACAAAGATGATTTTACTTTTTTGAGAAACATAAATGAACATTATGCAGCACGAATTATGGAAGTGCCAATTATTTATGATGCAAATAATCAATAAATAAATAATCAAATAATAAATAATATAATAATAAATACATAAGCTAATCAATACATTCAAAAATAATACAACTACATGAGACCAATGAATAATAATAATTCAATAATTAATTGAGAGAGAGAGCATCAAACAATAAAAAGAAAAAATAAAAACATTCAAGTAACCTTGTATACACACAACACTTATAAACGCTCGTCCTAGTATTTTAAAGGCTTTTGAGTTTAAGCAACATAAGATGTCTATGTATCTCTACTATGTAACTTCGAAACTTCACGATTTGTTAGTTATCGATTCTTTGATCCACTATATCATATATCTTTCCTTTAAGTTGTAAGATTACGAATAGTAATTGCATATTATATTAGGCAATTAGAGATTACTTCTATTTATTTATTTGGTTTAATAAACAATATGAAAAACATAATAAATAATGTATATACTGATAGAATTATCAATGTATTTTTATATTGTTATACACAGGTGAACTAAAAATGGTTATCAACAATAGACATATGAAATAGAACATACGACTATTTGATTTTAATTTACAGCTTAATTACTTCTATTCTTTTAAAATTATAGGAATGTAAGATGACTTGATATCGCGATACTTTCCATTTTTCTTTATTTTAGGTTTTTGGCAAGTAGTCGAGACTCTATGAACAAAGTGTAGAATTTTTTCCATTCAGTGAGGAACCGTTGTGGATATCAATTCTTATTGGTCTTTTGTGCGAAAAGTTTTTGGATACGGAATGTAATTAAAATCTCTAAGGAGAGCTAAGGGTTCATGCCAACTTTGCGATTTAAATTATCTCTGAAAGGTTGATAAGGTCGATACTGTGGTCTAGCAGTCAATTGAATCCATTCCTCAACGGTACGGGAAAGTGGATCCAATTCAATATGTAACCAAAAAATAGCACATATCCAGTACACTTATTAAACTTTTTGAGGACATATATTATATATTAATAAGATACGTGATGATCTATATATATCTATATATGATAATAATATTATATTAATTAATTATAATAATATATATATATATATATATAATATATAATTATATATAATATATAATATATAATATTATATATATATATTAATATATATATAATATATATATATATATATATTAAATATAATATATTATATATTAATATTATATAATTACATATATTATATATAATAGTATAATATATATATATATATATTATAATATTATAACTAAAGTTATATAGTCTACACTACACTCACGGGCAGTACGCCTATTTCATATAATATATATATAGGGAGTGGGAATAGTGTTGATATATACGTAGTCTATAAAAAATTTCATTATCGATAATCCGCTATATATATAGACCTAACTAGAGTTAAAAATTATAATCGTTTACATAGATATGTAATGAGTATAGACATACTAACTATAATAGACATAGCTAAGGTCTATTTATAAAGTGAGGGAGATTAAAAATATTCAAGTATATATATACTAATGAGGATAGATATACACAATGAAGATGGAAAGGACGAATAAGTTCCCAATACAAACAAGGACAACATCTTCAGGGACTGATGGAAAGGCCTGGAAAAAATTCGAGGGATCAAGAAGGGAGGCCGCAACAGGCTGCTCACGACGAACGAGTCCGTACGAAAGTTATGTCGCCGTCTAGACAACGCAAACAGGAGGCAATTACCTACCTAGCTTATACCGACTTCGGCACATACACTCTCTAAATAACAGGAAAGATAGTCCGCACGGAACAGTATCTTACAAGACACAATCCCGTCTCAATACCATGTGCTCTTGAAACTACGTATACTTTATCTATAGTAAGTGCCGACGAGGTAGGGTTTGTATAGGAGGAGTGGATCGAGGTGCTAGGGCGCGAGTTGGACAGCATGACACTCTTCTGGGGTATCCTGTGCTTAGAACAAGTTACGACAACCCAATGCCGCCCTCAAAGTCAGGAACGTCCAAAAGCTGGGCACAACTGTGTATCCTGCTTGCGACATAATTTTGGCAATTATGTGATAACGAGAAAAATGTCTCACTAACGAGCACGCCAGGCGACTAAAGTATCCAAAACATCGACAAACATCGCGCCAAAGCGGTCACCCAAAATAGAGGGTCAAGAGACAGTAGAAAACCACAATCGTAAACAAGCTTTATGAAGGCCTCACTACCACTAAAGTGCCGATCCTTCTCCCAGACAATAAAGCTCTTGCGAACAGTTTTTCACCAATCTTTCGCTTTTTGAACCCCCTCTGGCTACCTTGTCCAATCGATATCACAATGGCTCTTAAAACTCTTTACTGCTATTTGAAAGCGCTCGTACCAGAAGAAGTGCTGCCCTCGACACACGCCAGATATGAGAACAGTAATCTATACAGATGTGGGGCTACAAGGCATTCTGCTGGGTTGCTCCACACACAAGGGGCGAGACAATGGGAGAGCACCACCAACTTCCGGAAAGAGAGTCTATTGTAAACGCCTAACATGGGCCCAACGACATATGGAAAGTAACTTGGCTATGTATAGAGAGAGAAACAAAAATCTCCGCAGTCCTAAACAGAATTCCAGTTTCCACACATATTTGAAGGTCCTTGCAGTAATGCCAAAACGCTACCGGCAAAAGTCACACAGAGTCGGGTGTGATGTGAGGAAGTTTTCCCAAAGAAACAGTTTTTTTGTGTGTTTATGTTACAGATGGCCAAACGATGTTTGAATTAATTGTCAAGCAGCAGAGGACCGAGAAGACACCGGTCGGAAAAGAGGTTAAGAGCACACGCTTAGAAGGTGGTTTTCAGGACATCAGAACAGCGATCGAGAGATCTCTCAATAGGCTAAGAGTAAGGTCTCGAGTTTTTTTATAATTTTTTACAGAAATTATAATAATTTGGGTCAGTCACCTAAGGTTTAGGTTCAACGACACCCAATCCGCTCGGACAATTCCTCACGAAACAATTGGCATCTCCAGATCTAGCTGAGAATATCGGAACACTAGCTTTGCGTCAAAAGAGTTCTATCAAGCATCTTCTTCGAATATCGAGAAAGAGAGCAATTCTAGGCTATAGTAAATTTATGAGGTAGTGAAACTCCGTAATCTATAGTTTAACATTGAAAATAGAGTTTTTGCACAAGTAGAATGAAGAGGGTGGCTTCGGAGTAAACTCGACACTTATACTATTATATATAATATTGCAGTGGAATAGAGTTTAGATATGGCAGTGAGAGATTCATATTATACTACTATATATATATAGTATATATAATAGGTAAAACTATAAAGTAATGAGGATATAGTAATTTAGTGAACATAGACAATGAACCTATACTGAAGGAACATATATAATAGTTAATATAATTATATATATATATATATATCATAAGAAAATAAAAAAATATATATATCTCTAGTACCCCTGAGAATAAACGAATTTCTCCTCCTTTCGTTGAAAAATAGAAAATAATATCTTATGATTACTGGTTAACAGTGGTCGTTCTATTTTTCTAACACTTCATTTTTTCCTTCAATGAGATCACAAAAAAAAAAAAATCATCTAAGAAATACGAAACCAGTTTTAATTTTTTTTATTTCCATTCTCCAACCAACCTTGGTACCCCCCCCCCCTAAACGTCTACGCCCCCCAAGTATAAAAATCTATACAAACAGACCATGAACATTTACATCTAACCCTGTTTTTTGTATGATATGTTAAGGTTGGTGTCAACCGTAGGATTGGATTGTTTTTTCTCCTTCAAAAAAATTTGAAGTACTCTTATACATCAATTCACAGAGAAAAAGAAAAAAAATAAAAAATAATTTTGAATAAGGTGTCCTAAATGAAATTTATTACCAATAAATTGGAGTATTTCTGTGACTAATAAAAAAAAAGAACATTGGTAAATATCCTTGAAATTCAAGATGTTTTTTGGTCATCTTTTTTTGTGGAAGTTCAAAACCTAAAAAGAATCCTCTCTTCCCCCCCCGCCCCACCCGCCACAAAAAACGACCAATTTTTTTCTTTTTTTGTTAATTTCCATAAAATCAAAAATATATATAATAGTTATCATTCTCAAAAAAATACTTACCTTTATATTTGTTTTGAGGAAAATGAGAATGAAGGATAAAAGGTCTTCTACGCTCCTTTAACTCCTCAATAGTTGATAACAAAGTTTATAACGTACGTTAACAACCTCCTTCGTAGCAAAAAACCAGGAGTTCGACCCAGAACGTATTCAAACTTACTTATGATATATGATATATATTATTATATATATATATAACTATATAATTATATATTATATATATATATATATATATATAAAAAATAAATATTATATATAATATTTATTGATTATATATAATTATATTAAACTCATTGGGTATAAAAATGGAGACTGTATTGGCCGGCCTTTCTTTCGAAACTTGCGTCACGTTTACCCGTTTTCAATTAATTCTATTGTATATATTAGGAGATATATATATATATTATATAGTAATATATACTATTATATTATATATATATATATATTAGGGTATTTATTTTATTATTTATAATTTTATATATTTATATATAGTATATATAAATATTATATATAACTTGGTAATAATATTGGGTGGAGACTGGTATATTGGGGCGCTTTCTTTTTTTCTTTCGAACTGCGTCACCTTAACCCAAATCAGAAATAGGAGGATATATAATACTATATAATTAGTTAATATATATATATAATATAGTATATATAAGATATATATATAATTATAATTTAATAGATATGATATATAATATGTATATATTAATATATTAGTATATATAATTATTATATAATATAATGCAGACGTCTACATCTTTGTAAATTAGAGCAGAAGTTTTTGGCAACTCCTAAAAATGTAATTTCAGTTTCGGTTTTTATATTTTTCAACGTCGAATAATTATAAAACATATAATAAATATATAATAATATAATATAAATAATAATAATAATAATCAAAATATCATAATAATAATAAAATAATAATACATAATATAATAAATATAGAATAAATAATAAAATATAAATAATAATGGAATATAATATAATAATAATATAATAATATAATAAGTATAATAAATAATACTAATATAATAAATCAAAAATATAAATAATATAATAATAAATAAAAATAATAATTAATAATCAATAATTAATAAATAATAAATATATAATAATAAATAAATAATATAATATACATAAATAATAATATAAAATAATAATATATGATAATAATAAAAATGAATAATAATAATAATACATTATTATAGATAATAAATAAAACAATAGTAATAATGAAAAGATTTTAAGCATATTAAGAAAATTATAATAATATATTACTAAACATAAAAGCAGTATACACATAATAAAATAATAATAATAATAAAAATTATAATCTAACGCGAATGGGATGAGAGAATATTACTGTTTTTCCGGTTAGAATTATCCGTTTTTCACTTGTCAACTTTTATGTTGTTTCTCGCCATTCTCAAGAAAAAAAGTGTTTTTTTTTTTTTTGCAAATACTTAATGATTATTATGGATAACAATTCTAGATACGGTTGTGCATGAATATGTGTGTCACATGTACAATGGAAAAAAAATTACCACTGGCAATAACATACTCGAAGTTTGTAAGTTTTTAAGTTCTTCCAAACGTGGCCAGATATAAGTTTCGATTTTGTAACGTTTGCCTTCAGTATGAGATTAAGCTTTTTCCTTGCAAAGTTCCACTGAAAATAAATATATAATACGTAGTACGGTGAGGGTAGGGTATATAATAATATAGATATATAATAGAAGTTATAATAATATAATAGTATATATATATATATATAAGTACCTTAAAACCCCTCCACCCACAACTACTATAGTATATATATAATTATATATAATATATATATATATAATATTATATATATTACATACCCTACCCACCCTACCCCCTTTATAACTCATATATAGTTATATATATCTATAATATATATAATATACTATATCTACCCCCTACACCCCTACTCAAGATAAAATAATAATATAGAAAGAGTTCCTAGAGATATAGATGTCAAAATATCACGTATAACCATCATTATATAATATATATAATATATAAGCGCAAATTATTTTGAAATCGACAATATGAGAAAAGAAAAGCTATGGACATATTTAAGAAACAAGTATATATATAATATAATAGTACTTAAAAAGTATATAAGTATACATAATAAGAGTAATAAAAGGAGAGTGAAATCTATATACGCAACTAAGGAGGGGAGATTGGAGAGTCATAAATGATGACGCGTTGTGACCTAAATAATATACCTATACGGCCAAAGCTTTGGATATGTGTCTACCATAGCTAGTCATACATATAATAATATAATGATATGAATATAAAAGAATATTATAAAAGAATGAATAAAATATCTATAAAGTATAAAGGCTTATTTGTACTCTGTAATATATTATTTTAGTTTGATTGCAGATCATAATATATAACTTTTATAATATTAGTAAGAAATAATATTTACAAGTTCCTTATATAACATTATTTCTTTAATTTTACAAATTATAAAAATAATATTAACTATATGCGGGGCAATATATATAAATGAATAAATCGGGTAGATATCTATCATTATAGAGGTCATTTAGATTAGTTCTGTAGAGATTACCTAATATATATAATAAGATTTGTAGAAGGATGTTTGAAGTACATATTAAAGTAAAGTCAAATAACTGAAAAGAGCAGGTTATCAATTCAGTTACTTGAGCGGAAGCAAGAGTAGAATATATAAGCTATAATATTTAAATGTATAATATATAAAGATGTTAAAGTATATAATAAATGTTTTCAATATTTTTATCACAAAATACTAAACAAGTATTATGATAATAAGCTGTATATATGACTAATTTATTATTAGTAGTCTAGTAAATTAGAGTATTAGGGTACTATCAAGTATTTAGTACAGGGGCGATAACCTATTGACATTTCTATATGGAAGCAAAAGGAGCCGCACGATATTATAAAGAAAAAGTCTGCGCACCGAGGATGTAAATCAGGATTAAAGATTTTTAGAGAGACACACAAAACAGTGAGTCACATGATTTCTCTGAGCCGGGAAAGTCGAGGTAGTTATTAAGGTCGAGAAGAATGAGCTTTTAGTAAAGGAGTTAAGATAATGTGGTAAAATTTCTGGTAGTTGAAGATGTAGTAGGTCTATGAGGCTTGAACCAGTGATGTTCACTCATTTATGGAGTGAGCCATTTTTACGGAGGTTTCTAAGTACTTGGGATGCAAGAAGTTTGGACTCAGATAGAAAGTGACTGGCAGACTATGTAAATGCAGAGTTTGAAGCTTCGAATAATGTTTTTCGACCGAGAATGAAATAAGGTTGGACAGTCAAGTCCAGGGGGGTGTGCAAACAGAAAGCAGAGCTCCAAAAAATTACACACCAACGCGCATTTTAGAAAAAACACACTGAAAAATTCTTAAAGAATGACTTACACTACAAGAAAAACGAAATCTTTTTTAGAGCACAACTAACGCATTTCGTATGTATTCTCATGCAGGTAATTAAGCTAAGATAAGTATACAGGCATAGAGACTATAAATTAATTATTTATATATTGCGCTTCTTTTCGTGTCAAGAACAACACTCTCGTAAGTCCACATACAAAAGCTTAAGTTGGGGCGTGCAGTATTATTTATACAAGTGAGAAAAGAGAAATAATTCATGTAATTCTTATACATAATATATATATATATACCTTTATGGTGGGTGAAAAATTGGGCTCAGCCCACCAGACAATTTGGACACAACACACGTGGCCCTTTATTCGAAGTAATATATTATATATATATTATATATATATATATAAATTTATTATATATATATTATATTTTTATATCAGTATATATAATTATATATATATATTTATATATAATATATATATTTATATTATTCTATAATATTTAAAGATGACTCCAGATATAGAACAAGGTTAAGCTGCATTTTCACCACTAGAAATCCTTTTAGTCATATTTTTAGTGAGGATCTATTTTGTAATTATATATTAGTATTTGTACATCTATATAAATGGAGTAATTTTATCATCAATTCAATACTTATTATAGACTTTAAAAAATTATTTAAATATTTTATGAAGTTTTTGAATAAATCTAATATTGTAAGTTTATTTTGAATAATTTTAAAGAAAGATGTAAAAATATTAAGACATATTAACAGGTAAGCGTTTTAAGGAGAAAATGGATAAGGCGAGCTTTTAATAACATACAGGGCGTTCATTCTTTGTTTCCCGCTCTTCGTATCAAGACTTTTGACGTGTATTACTTAAGTTTAGTGAGGAATTAAAGGGTTAGAAATTAACTATTCATATTTCATTACTTACGAAACCTTCCTGGTACAAACTTTGGAATTAACTGAAGGATATAGTAAGAAGAAAAAGGAATAGTAAGGACTTAGAGAAGACTTCACTTATTATTGAGGACCAAAAGCAATTCAGGAGGAAACTAAGGAGAAAGTAAGGAGAAGCTCTTATACAACGATGGCAGAAGCTGCTCGAACGGGATTTAGGAAGGCGAAGTCCGCCAGAAAAATCAAACCCAGTAAACGACCTGGGGACGTGATCACACACCCTAGACAACGACCTTTCGCAAAGGATAAGACCACAGCATTGTCTGTTGAGGTGCCGCGGAGTACAGAGGGACGGACTTATTGTGACATAATTGTCGGCCTGATCCGGGAAAGTTCGAAAGTAGAGAAGCGAAAACTTAATTGGGGGTCTGTTCTGTGATTGATCAGTGATACAACTGGAAACTTCAAGCGAAATTTGACTGGATACTCTTACTAATTCACCGTCCTGACTGGAAGCGTTGTATAAAAACTTTGAAAAAACTTACTTTAAAGAAATGGATTATAACTTATTGAGTAAGTTATGTCAAGAGTTAGGTCTGAAGGGTAAAGAGGCCAGAGATTTTATAGCAGAAAGAAGAGCTGCTGAGGCCGCGAGGCGAAAAGATGAGGCCGAAAGGCGAAAAGAAGAAGCCCTTGAAAAAGAAAAAGAACGAATGGCTACTGAGAGGAGAGCTGAGAGAGAGGCTCTCGAAAAAGAGAAGGAGCGCACGGAAAAAGAGAAGGAGCGCGAATCCGAACTCAATAGACTGCAGCTTGCATATCAGCTGAGGATAACTTACGATGCCTCGGAAAGTTTTCAAGTAAGAGCCAAGGTGCCGGAGCTCTCTCTGTACCCACACCGTTACGCGCAACTGATATTCCGTGCTGTGAATGGCGACGGAATGGGATGAAAATGGGGAACCACTTGAGCGTTTACATGACGATTAGATATAGCATGTGAAGCCAAGTCGCATTCTTTGTTGACCCACCGCAAAGGACTTTGAAGAAGTTTGCCGAAGAAAAAGGTGTCGAAGCTTAAAAACAAGAATCTGAGACCTTCGAGGAAACAGGAATGTGCGGAAGAAGGAGCCCGAGCGTGAGGTCATCAAGGAGACGGCCGCGCGCGAGGAAAATATAAAGGGAGCAAAACCCAATAAAACCGGAACTGCAACAAATTGAGGAAAAAGGTGTGAATCGGGCAGCGGTAGGAATGAAATAAAGAATTTAAACCCGCGGGAGGGGACAAACCTCCGCAAAATTAGAAGATTCCGATTGATTGTTGAAAATTGACCGAAATGAATTTTGATACGACTAACAGAAAGAAGTATAAGGAATAGGTTGTCAAAGAGAAATCTTCCGTGTCCCGAATCGGAAAAAGAACGAAGACCAGAATGTAAAGAAGTCATTTAGGAAATTATTTTGCTGCTCGATTCAGATTTTTGATGACGGCCGCCAAGAACTTGGGAATGAAGTGCTGAAGAACATTTAGCGTTGAAGCGAATCAAGAATCTGAAGACTTCGAGAGGTACAGGAAGAACGATCGACGAGAAACGAACATGTCCTCCTATTCGTTAACGGCTTACTTAAAGGGAGTCTAAATCTGGACTTCAAAGGATTATTTAGGGAACTATAAGGAAAATTAGACTCAATAATAATTGATTCGACAGTCATCGACAGTGAACGCGGTCTTCTGATTCTTTCTGATTATTGAGTATTTCAGAATTCAATGAAAGATCCACTGTATAACTGTTACTGTAAACATATATATCACTCTTATGATTCTATTACCATTATAAATATAGAAAAATTATGCCGTACGTATGTCGGAGCGTATAATGAATTAAAGTAACAACTCCGACTGGAATTATAGTGTTTATATATATACTAAAGTAAAATTGCAATGCAGAATAATAATAAGGGTCGGAGAGTTATATCCGATATTAAAATTACAAGATAAAAACCTATAATATATATTAATATAATATATATCTAATTACCGATTATGATACTGCTATATCCTTATCATATAACTATGTAGTTATGAATATACAGTATAATACTTATAGGAGTCTCCCTCTAACTAGAATAAATTATTGTAGTAATAGATATATATAACTATTAGATTATCAGTAAATAACTACATAAAACTATAGTATATATATAGCTAGCAGTATATGTAAGATGAGAAAAAATGTCTACTTGAAAGGAAAGTATCAACTATGAAACATTATATTAAAAAATTCGCTATATAATATATGTATAGTAAGAAAGCTAAGATGAATTTAGAAATATACCATAATACGTAAATAAATCGTTACTATAGTAAAAAATTATTAATTTTATCTTTGTATATGGTAGATATAAGATATGATATATATATAATATAAAAGGTATGCAAGAGACATACTATGCTTAATTTATAAGAGGTATATGATAAGTAATGCCATGAAACAGTGCTATCTTCTTAACTATTTATTGTCGATCATTGTCTATCGCCACTTATAAACTCTTTTATTATCCCCCTTCTTTTACGAGGCCTATTTATTTAAAGGATAAAAATGGACCTGGACCCTCGCTAATAAATATTCAATAAAAGAATTTGACGTAATAGGTATTATAGATAAAAGATTAGTATGAGAAAGATTATATAAATACTAATAATAATTGAATTAAAAAATAATATATATATAATCTACACTATATATATAGTATATATATTATAGATTTATATATATATATATATATATATATAATATATATATATATAAGTATATATATATATATAGCTAGTGTAACCTTGAGAAAAGAATGTCCTAGAAAGAATGTCCTATCGAAATAGAAAAGATGTTGTTTAATAATGCGAAGATGATCCTTATTCTATAAACTTAGTAAGGTATAAGTATATATAACGATGATTAGGAAACCTAAAATTCAATTCACATACTAATATAGCGTAATCAAAAGCACTTTAATATATACGAGTAATAACGTAATTAAAGTACTGAATAGAATGTCAGTAGGAATGGGGAGTCGGAACGGGGAGTCGGTGAAAGTCCGGAAGAGATCATGGCGAGTAATTTATTGTGGAGTAAGGATTCGGGCAGGTCGAATCGGTGAGTCACGAATTTCCCAAAATAGTTTGTAAGAGTACGGAGTCAGGGAGTCGATAACAAAATAAAAAATCTTACTCAAACACGACTCGAACGCAAAACAGTTAATAGTTTTCAACACAACAATTTGGAAAAACCTATTGAATTTTTATTATAAAAACGACGTACATTCTTTTGTTATTTGACATTCTGTGTTGTAGGAACATAATATTCTAGCTTGTTAATTTTAACCTGGTGATAAATAAAGGTTATAAAACTGGTTATTAAAAGAAATGTACTTGACTACTTTGTTTGTGCATTAACCGAATAAATGCAACAGAGCGAAGATGATGTCTGACTTATAATACGTACCTGTAAGTTGTAGATATTGTTAAAGTAGTAGAAGGAACAAAGACTGAGATTTAATGAAATATAGAGTTCACATTCGATAAGACACCCAACTGTTATATAACGTTATACTATGCAATATCTAATAAGCTAAAGAGAAATCGGATGAGGAATACTATGGCGAGAGAGCAAATACAACTGTGGTCTGGCGCTCTACTTATGTTGTCGGTGAGCTGTCAGACATGTTTAAATTATTACAGTATAACTAATGCCTCCAACATAAAGAAAAGGTTGCTACATTATTTCCCATTAGGAGGAATGCTTTTGGTCATATTTTGTGCAGATCTATTTTTGCTGAACGTCTCTAATATAAATTAATTATTAGTAATTTTTAAATTTTTTGGTTGATGTAACACGCAAAACTATAATCTATTCTACCACTACTAGTAAGTGGTAGACTAACGATATTTTATCATTAAATGTATACATATAAATGTATTGTTAAGTTGTAGGTAATAAATAATATTTATACAAAAATCATATCATAAAATTCAGTTTGATAACCATAACATAATATTTTACGTTTTTTAAGCGCCAGGGGTTGTAGGTTTGTGAGCAAGATGAACCTTATTATTTTGACTTTGCGAGACCTAAAATAGTTATTTAGAAAATTTAATGAAGTTTTAAGCGTTAAAAATTATAATATTCATATTAATTAATTTAGTTAAACTTTATTATATGTATTTTATTTGAATAAATAATATAATATTTTTAAATAGAATATTAGCATTTGTAATATAATAAAATTAATATTATATAATAAACTATATAATAATTAATATATACATAGTAGTTAATAATACACATGTATTTTAAATAAGAGCATAAAATATGGTTAATTAATCCATATATAAAAAGAAGCGGAGCTCTTATATATATAAATCATACGGTAGCGTATAATCTAATTACTATCTTTGTTCTAGCATATAGTAGCGTCTATATTTATACGGTTATATTAATTATATCAAAGATTATCTATGACGTGTTTAATTATTAATCTATTATTATATTTATATAGATAGTTTTATATATAGGTGAGATAAGGAATATTAAAAAGGAGTTATTTTTATACGAATAATGGAGCGACCACCGCAACTCTTTTGCGACTCAGTCGTGCTTCTCCATTTCATTACTTTCTCTGCTCTCTCTCTCTCTCTCTATTATATACTATATATATATAATATATAGTATCAATATATTATGATATACTAATATATATTATATATATAATCATATAGTATATATAATAGTATATAAAAAATAACCTTTACCTATTATGGTAACTAAATACTAATTATTAATTATGAGGATAATTTATTATAATAACTTTATAGAATGGAAAAGGTTACTATAATACGTGCCAACGACACCGAAACAGGGAAGAAAACGATAGCGAAAAAAAAAATTTTCACGAGGTAGCCTATATATGATACATAAGTAGATGTTTGTAGAGTCTTTAAATGAATTCTTTATGTTATGTTTTAATGCTGACCATCCTGACATGAACCCTATCCTAACCTAACTTATATCCTAATCAACTAACTTAACTTAACCAACACTAAATTAACCTAATCTAATTTCGCCCCTAGAACAGCTAATCATCTGAGGAATCAAAAAAAAAAAAAAAAAGAAAAAAAAAAATTACATATTCTGCACCAAGGAGACGTAGAAAACATACACTTATGTATTATTCAGAGACTACAGAGGGAAAACAGTTAAAAAGTTTTTTTTTGATATCTCGCGGGCTCCCGTTCCGTGTGGGCGTCTACAGTAACTTTGTCCATATATATATATCTAATATAAGACTAGGCTGAGAATATGCACTTATAGCTCTAGATACAGGGAACATTTAATCGAGATAATAGCATTAAGAAGTCCGTACCACATAGAAAGATAATTAAAAATAGTCACAGTATACGACCTGGTAGTATAGTTGTATCTAACATATCACGTTACTATACTATTAATAAATGAATACAATACGTAATGATCCTATATCATATGAATATATATTACACACAAATATATATAAGTATATATACTCATATATATATATAACATATACTCTTGATTGTAGAGGGCCGATTAGGAAGGACAAATAGGTATAGGCTGAGATTTGGTTGAACTAGCTACATACTATCGGAGTTTGACATAGTCCCATTATCTATCCAAAAACTCAATAATGCTACAGGGAAACAAGGAATACATGGTTGGAAATCACTGGAAATTTATTTGCGCGAAAACTAAATTATATAAAAAAAAAAAAAAAAAAAAAAATAAAAAAAAAAAAAAAAAAAAATCATTAATCTAAATATTTGCATTTGTTATACAGCGAAAAGAGAATATTCAATTTGGAATCTTGTAAATTTTCAATTAGTGAGAAAAGTAAAAAAAAAAAAAATACTAAATTTAAAATTAAATAAATTTCATATTGCCTAATATTTTTTTTTTTTCACAGGACCGTCTTGTTCATAGTATTATAATTAATAATATTATATATATTAAATATATTTATGGGTAAATATAAAGTACTGTATATAAAATCTAGGTATGAGGCTATCGATAAGCCGAACGGGGACACAGGGGGGTGGACGTTTTCCATACCTACCCCGTAAGGGAGGGGTGGAGGAACCTCACCGTCGTATAACTCCTACTAAAAATACCAAAAGAACGGGGGAGTTCCGGAGATCACCTCCCGGTAAGGTATAGGGTGGAGGGGGAATAGTTACCTATACCCCGTATCATTCCCCGAAGGCCCGAGCAAGACCCCGACTGTACCTTGATATCATATCGGGTTGAGTAAAGTATACCCTTGGGGTAATCTTATAGTTAAAAATAAAAAAAACAAAATTTTAATAGAATAAGTCTATTTTATTTTACGAGAAATACCCAATTAAATAGGTCTCCTAAATATTAATCCTTATCTACATCTATTATTAACTTATATATTAATTATAAACAATAAATTTTTTTTAATTTTTTTATACTAATTTTCACTTGTAATAACATATATTTACGATATATTACCAAAAATGTATTACTCATGTTATTCGCTGTAGCTATTGTAGTTTTGAGAATATATTTTATTACTTATTTATTTTTTTTAATTTTTATTATTTACATTTTCCGCACTAAAATATATATAATATATATTAGATTATATAGTATTATTATATTATGAACCGATGTACAGTGTTGAGGACTCGTGTATATATTAGTATATATATATTATAGTATATATATATATATATATCATATATATTATATGATATATATATATATATATATATCTTCATAGGTAAATAATATAGTATAACTACTATATAGTAATATAAATATATAATAATAGTATGTACCGGATGGCTATTAAAGCGGAAATTATTTTTTTTTGGCTTCACAGCCCTATAATATAATATATATATATAATATATTATATATATATATATATAGTATATATAATATATTACTTTGGGAAATACCAAAGCAATTCCAGCAAATCGTTTCTTTTGCTGATAGCTATTGTATTTTTCGAAGATAATGAGTTATGGCTTTAAAACCTATTTAACCATTATATAATTATAATTAATATATTAAATATAATATTATTTAATTATTAACTATATATATATATTATATAATATATATAATATATATATATATTATATATATATAATATATATATAAGTATTATATTATATATATTTTAAATTTAATATATAATATTATTATCATATATATATATATATATAGTAAATATAATAATATAATATATATACGTGTAATATATATATATAATTTATATATATATATATATAAATTTTCATTGCCTAATACTCTATATATGGAATAGATATATTATATAATATATATACTACTATATATAATATACACCTCTCTCCCTAAATTGAGCTTAAGAGGGTATAGGTTGCATATAGCATGCAACCCCACCTCACCAGAACCAGTTTTAGATAATATGCGAAAATGTGGAAAAAAAAGCTCAGCATTACCGTCTCATGTTTGGTTTAATATTTGTCAAAATACTTTTTTATGTTGTAGATCAAATCTCGTCGCTAGTATAAGAAATCTCACACTACCTACTAGAGCTTCAGCAGGCCCTTTTAAACATCTATAGCAAATGAGCAGTCTCCTTGCTTATATATAGTAGTGTTCTAATGAAATTTTTACCCTGAGCCCTTATAGTGGGGTTACTCATTCAAAACCAATAAAAAAACACTTTATCAACTTGTAGCATCACAAAAACAATTTTCATTCCACTAAAGACTAACTACTCTAATAACTATTGCAATCTATATATCTTCATCGCAAGGCAAAACTTTTTTTATTTCAAAGCATTTTAAATTGAGCTAATAATGTAACTCACACTAGGAATTTTCTCTTTCCCTCCATGCTAGAAGCCCTAATTGACCTGTCTCAATCCCTATTCGCATATTTCGCCTCGGTTCCTATGCCCGGCCCAGCGCGGTAGCGGATTCCTCTTGCACACAGTATAGGATCTCACGATCATCGAGACAAGACATTGACAAAACATGAACGATCGTTTAACGAAACTTAGAACAATGCGGAGAGAAATTTATGAGTACCTTGCATGAGGGTTGTTACTGTATTCCATTTTTTCTAGCATTAGAATAACAGTGCTCTTCATACCATTATTACATATTGATTTGATATGACTTTGATCGTACCCATCTTTTTTACACCCTACACGATCGCACACTCCCGTTGTTGTTATATGTTAATGTTCTTTCCTCTATTTATTCTAATTTAAATCATGCAATAATCCAAAACTCTTGCTTATTATTCTTCTTAAAGACTAATACCCTTGAAGATGTTGAGAATTATGTTGCCAATTTGCATTATTTTTATACTGAACAATTGTATATATCTTTATGACAGTAATATTTTACAGGTTTCTATTCATTATTTTAAGTAACTAAAGCAATTTTAATATCTTTTGATCGGGATATAAATCAACGAAAATATTCTTTTCATTTGATTGTTTTTATATCTTATCCATATAACTCATTTACTATATAGCGATCATGTAGCTATTCGGTTGTTTTGGCGACTATAGTAGCTATACGAATTAATGCAGGTTTACATAATCTGTGACTATAGATAGGTAAGTGTGTTTATATACGGTATATAGAATCCGACATCATCAATGAAGTTAGGGGCTTTTAAACTTTTTGGAGGGACGAGAAATAACTTTTTATTATAGGGGGAGGTGTAGAGTATTCAGTATATTAAAGCATATTTATTAGGACTATCTTCTTATACATTTTATTTTTACTGCTCACTATTCAATAATTTGGTGACGATGGCATATAATATAGGAATATATATATATCTGGGAGGTGTGGGGGGGGGAGTTTGATTGTTTGTATTTGATTATATTGATCGATTTGTGTTTGGACCTTATATCTTAGAGTGTAGCAAATGATTTGTATCAGTATGCCATAGAGTGGTTATGTAATTATTTTGATTTTAGATGATAAGGAGTAAAATACGAATACTGTTGACCTGATACTGTGGATAGGATGACAGGTAGAGCATATACGTATAGATGCATCTAGGGTGATAATATAGGAAGAACGGGTAGCAGTAATTGTAGTGTTAAGTTAGAATGTTGATTAATGAAGAAAACTTTTCCAGAGGCGTAAATGTGGAGGTGTCGTATTTTCAACATAGGGATGTGTAGGACGGAAGTCGGGTGCAGTCTGGATGTAATTTTTCAATAGGAAGTTTTTAGTCGGAGTCGGGAAAAGTAGTATATCATTTCAAAGAGAGGATGGGAGTCGGAGTCGGTAAGAGTATTGAAAGGGTGGAACGCTGGCAATCGGAGTCGTGTAAAAGATTATTTTTTAAACCGAGACTCCACAACCCTGATATATGCATATATTAGTGGAGTAGAAATGCGTAAGTGTGTTTGTTGTCATCTGAAGAACTTCTTATAATTTATAATATTATAAGGTTGAATTGTATTATATTAATATACTATTAATTATTATTATATAGATATATACTGTTATTTTTTAGTTAATTACTATTCTTAAAGTAAA
This sequence comes from Trachelipus rathkii, assembly GCA_015478945.1. Taxonomy (NCBI): domain Eukaryota; kingdom Metazoa; phylum Arthropoda; class Malacostraca; order Isopoda; family Trachelipodidae; genus Trachelipus; species Trachelipus rathkii. Next base: position 24,085 of record JABUQX010133626.1, read on the forward strand.
TTGATATAATACAAGAGGTAGTTTATATATACTTTGTTGATTGATGTAGTAGGATGGTATTGAACTTGAAGTGGAGAGAAATATATACAATATATATATAGTATTATATAATATTAATATAAATATATTATAATATATATAATTATATATATATATATACTTATATATTATATATATTATATATATATATATATAGTGTTATATATTTATTATATATATATATACTATATATTATATATAATATTATATATTATATATATATAGTATATATATTATATAATATATATATATCATATAATATAATATATGTAATCAAAGAACATTAATGGGGAAGATAAAGAAACTTCTGCCTTCTCTGGGCATCGAACCACTACACAGCATCTTGCTGAACTGAGAACGATTACTATATACCTACCGAGCTCGAAATGGGCTCTAGAAGTGAAGTCTAAGAATATAAAAAAATCAATAACAATTCTAAAAATAAATCCCCACCGTACCGAGACAACCCTAAACTCAAAGATGTTCGATCAAGAACAGCTTTAAGCGAAACCATTTCAATCGCCGTCAAGGCGACAGATCACCCCACGATGTTTTTCCACCCTGGGTTAGAGGATGACTAGTGGTCGAGCATCGAGTATATCGTATCTCTAAAGTCGCAACATCGGTGGATATCGAATCAGAAGGCAGTTTTCCTCTTTACTTCCCATTAAAATTCTTGTTTACCATTTTATTAATTCGCGCTATGCATGTATCTAACTTAATCTATATATGATTATATTATATTATTATAAATATATATATAATATATATATATATAATATATATGTAAATATATATATATATATATATATATATATATATATATATATATATTAGTGATGGTATAGAGACGAAAGATGTGAAATTATTTACATCTGTTAATTGAGGATGTAAAGTGAATGCCAAATTCTAAATATTCACAAATGGGGATTTTTAAACTTATGCAGATGTTTTGTTTATGTAGATGCTGTGGATGCTGATATCCACAACGTTAAAAGTATACATTAACTAAAAACCCGGTAATAAAACTGAATACTCTAATACCTCATTGATTCTGTCTGCTTCTGCTACTTTAGAAGCCCATTCTTGTAATCCCTTCTGTTCAAGTTGCTTCTTTCTTTTTTGAACTCTTTCCTTTTCTTCTTCTTGTATTCTTTTTCCTTCTGACGCGGAAGGAAAGCCTTTGACAACTACAGAAGGTGACTCTATGAAATAGTTCTTCATGAGATTTATCCAGTATGCCTTTGGTACTGTGAGAAGATGTGCTAACCATTCTATTTGGTTTACTTCTTTATTCAACTGTGCAAATAAAAGTACATTAAGAGATATTAAATGCGTTTATATAAAACAAGCCTTTGGCTTGCTCCTAACGGAGCAAGACTTGTCCCTGAGCACGTGCTACGCACGCGCAGAGGGCTCGCTTGGCTCGCCCGAGGAAACCAAGCCGAAAAAACTAATGATGACAAAATTGTAGTGAAAACCGTTACGTTTTTCGTGCTGTTTATTTTTAATAGGATATAGATAAAAAAGCAAAAGTAAAAAATAATTTATTAATAACAACTTTTCATTAAGAATATATGAAATCAAAATGTGGCCGGACCGTAATGGTGAAAGGATGGTAGTTTCAAAAATATGTTGCTCCACATCATTCAACAAATCGATACGAATTTGGAACGTTTTTTTGCATGTTTAAAATTAATATGATATAGATTAAAGTGAATTTTTTACATCTTGTTTTTCATCTATTAATAAATGATATCGAAATGCAATACATTTATATATATATATATATATATATATATATATATATATATATATATATATATATATATATATATATATATATATATATATATATATATATATATATATATATATATATATATATATATATATATATATATATATATATATATATATATATATCATTAATTCAAATAAATTCTAACATGTAAAAGTAACATTTTTTTCATTTAGACTTATCAGCTCGCGGGCATTGCCCCGTTATTCCTATGATTATGGATCGAAACTGCCTCTTCAAACACGTCAGTCCAGTCAGTCTACCCTATGCCACGCCAACAATAATCAGAAATATTATTATTAGTTAATTACTAAACTTAAAAGAGCTGCTGGCTTGACGAATTTATCCTATGGGTCCATATTTCATGTCACGTAATTATTGTTACAAAAATTATGCATCATGGTATAATAATAATAATAATAATAATAATAATAATAATAATAATAATAATAATAATAATAATAATAATAATAATAATAATAACAATAATAATAATGATAATAATAATAATAATAATAATAATAATAATAATAATAATAATAATAATAATAATAATAATAATAATAATAATAATAATAATAATAATAATAATAATAATAATAATAATAATAATAATAATATTGAATTAAAAGAAACAGGTTACAGAGCATCTTTTTAACTAGCCCTTAAATCTCCTATACTTAGAATCAAACGAATGCAAAATGCCGAACAATGAGCGAAAACAGTCTGTAAGAAATAGCTATACGAATTACAGGTATATTTCTAAATTGAGTTCTACCGAAATTTCAGATTTAATTTCCGGTTCCTGTTCCGACCGGAATTTACAAAAATTTCTGCGGGAACCGGAATTTATTACATTTATGATAAATATCCCTTAAAATTTACAGTAGAAATGTAAACACTAGTTGTCAATATTATGATGTTAATTATTTTCTTGAATAAATATTTTTTTTAGAACCATTACTGTTCTACTCCTTGGTACACTTAATTTAAGTTTAAAAGAATATACAAATACTCTATATGTGTTAACATTTAATAAGGTCATGCAAGCGTTGTTTAATTTTTTTTTTATTATTTTTTCAGGATAAACCCATTCATCAACCAAGGTTCCAATAACACAAACATAAAACAAAAAGAACAAGAATACATATTAACAATACGAGTACAGGAGACTTTCCCACTACGCCACTCCGCCTCATTAAAAAGAAATTATCATGGAAAAGCATTCAAGTTCTATGTTCGATATCGTTGTTGGAACTCGGCATTATAATACTCAGATCATTTATATAACCATCCAACCTATTTTTAAATAGGTAGTCGGCACGGTTATTTTTTGCTAGTAAATGTTTCAAAAATAAGAAAAAGGTTAACGATCTCCGATTTGGAATATAAAGAGTGTAGGTGAAATATATAGAAATTCCGGTTCCGGTTGAAATATTTTCCTGATTCCGGCCGAAATTGAAAAATACAGTTCCGGTGCTCCCCTATTTCTGAGTCAGCAATTCTATTGTACTATTTTGCTTTACAACAGCAAACGTTCAAAATTGTTTGATTGTTGGATTTCCGAAATTTTTAAAGAAATAATACAGATATAATAAAATAGATTTTTCATCCTTTTTCATACTTACATCTTCACAGGTTCTTCCATAGAGAATGTGATGAATTATGTACTGGGAGAAGGTGTAATGCGGTGCTGTTTCTAATATACTTTCCTCCCTATGTATGAGATTATGAATGGTACTGTGCATAACATCAATATCAAATGGAATATCTCCTTCAACAATTTGTTGAAAGGTATACATTAAAAGTGGTTTTACGTCATGAACTCGATCATTTGGGACCCCGTAGAAGGTAAAAGTAGCAGAACTCACCGAATTTGGAATTAAAAATTCTTCCACCTGTCAAAAATACAAAACAAAAACACACTAAAAGTTAAAAAAGAAAGTTTAATAAAAAACAAATTAATATTCACTCACATACTTATACCCACACAACATATTTACTGAGGCTGTGAATGTTGTATAAATTTCTAACATAAAATAAATCTAATATATGGTAGTATATATTATATGATATGTAATATAGTACACATGCAAAATGTCTCAACAAATCTTTGGCACAAAATACAAAAATGTCAAAGCAAATTTCTCAATGTCGAAAAGACATGCCACTTATAAGCAAGTAACTTCACTAATTTATTTTCTAATAAAGAAAATAATTTAAAAAATTAGTTGCAACATCTATGTCATTTTTTCAATGGAATAATATTATTGTACAGTGTACTTACATAGCTAGCAAATGGATCCTCTGTTTCAACGAATACTTTAGGCAAAGGTGATACTGAAACGTCTGTCAAGTATTTCATTAAAACAGTCATACTGTGATACCTTAAAAAAATAAAAATAAAAATTGTAACGCTAAATTTCACAAAACCTTTGTAAAAAAAAACAAGAAAAAAAAAACAAACAAAAAACAAAACAAAAATAACTGAAAATAGTTATATGAATATTTCATTGAAATAATATATATATTACTCAGTCAGATTTGTGACTATAGAAGGTCCACGCCAGCCGACCCTAACCATGCAGGTATCTTCTAAATCACTTGGATACTCAATTTCAATATCCTCCGACTTTAAAAATGGAGGAACAGGAGATTGCCATGGTTTGATAAAAGGCTCTCTCTCCCCCTGTAAGAAAGCATATTTAACTTTAAACCTTAAAAATAATAATAAGATTACAAACCGTGAATCACATGAGAGAGAGAGAGAGAGAGAGAGAGAGAGAGAGAGAGAGAGAGAGAGAGAGAGAGAGAGAGAGAGAGAGAGAGAGAGAGAGAGAGAGAGAGAGAGAGAGAGGAATGCTTCGGTTTCAGTCAAAGAAAATTATTGATTATAGTTTTTCTAAACTGTGAAAAGAAATTAATTAAGATTTTAATGTATTCTTATTACCAAGAGCTAAAGTGTTTTTCATTTCCGCTGCTTTACAAAAATGCATGAAAATAATTAATTATTATTACTTTTCGACATTGCTAATTCTATATCTATTTAATTTTAATAATTTTTGAAAAATTTAAAAAAAAATTTTTTACCTTGTTAATAATTTTTTCTTCAAACTTTTCAAGTGCTTTGAAGACATCTTTTGGATCAACTTGTCCAGTAATTATAACATAGAGATTTTCTGGTCTGTACATCATTCGATGATATTTTCGAATCTTGTTAAATGTATAATAAATACTGGAATTATTATTAATGAAAATAAATATGTATAATTGAAAATAATGAATATTTATAGTGGAATTGTATCACCAGATCATGTATGCGTTTTTTTTTTCCTTTAAAAATAGTTCACAGCTCATCTGCATTGCTAATAATTTAGAAGGAAAACTTCTCTAGAAAGATTGGTGGTACTTGAGTTTCCCCTCCCCCAAGAATGCACCAGACCCTCGCCTCAAGTGTTACAAACATCACAATACGTTCTAGACCAGCGGTACTTAACATTTTCTTTACCACAAACCACCTTTAAACATCTTTTGTTGCCACTTACCACCAAGACTTAAACCAAGAATTAATATCTTAAAATGCATCAAATATTTATTTAAATTTCTCTTGATTAAGGTTTTATTCTATATTTCCTTTTCTTTCATGATTTCTTTCAAGCATTTAATCATTCTTTCTGTTCTAAGAGCAAAATATCATATCATTTCGTTAAGCTCTCGCGGTACCCCTGGATCCCTCGAATCACGGGCTAATTACGAACCGCTAAGCCAGACAGTTCCATACACTGAATTAAATACAACGCTTGCATTTTTTTTCTTATCTCGTTTGCAAATTTCAGTAATAAAATTTGATTGAAGTTTTGAAGAAAACATTCTAATTTATGCACAATTTTAGTAAGATTTTCTGTTAATATTGCAGAGGGTGTATCTACACGTATTCAAACAATAGAAATAGTCAACTTAGTTATAGATATTATTATTAAATATAATTAATTTATTATTATTATTATTATTATTATTATTATTATTATTATTATTATTATTATTATTATTATTATTATTTTAATTAGGAAACTTGT
>JABUQX010133627.1:0-12553 GCA_015478945.1 Trachelipus rathkii
ATACCTTGTAACAACACCGTAGTAATAATTTAGTGTTATTCGAGAAAGTATTAATAACTGGCCTCGAAGCAAGTGGACCTCTCTTGAATGATGGAAGATCCTGGAAAGTTTAATATATTTTATCACTCTTGAAACACCAGAGTATTATTAATCTTACACGCAATTCCTCATGTTACATTATCTCATTGTTAAGCTTGTATTTTACTGTAATAGATAAATATAACACTTAATTGGATAAACAATAGCCCAGGGAGCACCAGATGATAGTAAAAGATATAATTGTGCTAAATATTGGCATCATACACAAGGAAGCTGATAAGCCTCTTCTAAGCCTCGTCTCAGGAGCGTTCTCACGTGGCTACAAAATATGTGATTATGGACTTTATTCAATTAATAACTGTAAAAAGAATTGTAGTAATCGTACCAGATAACGTAAACTTAACTGTCATATTACAGTATTACTCCATCTTGAGTTCGGCTGCTTGGAAGGCCGTTGATAGCATCCAATTAACCTCTCGCATTTACAAGGAAACCCGTCCCTAGGTTGGATATATCTAGGGTTAAGTGGTTTGCTTATATACGTATGAATAGATACTATCTGACTTGCATTGTACAACTGGTCCAAATTATGTAAAATATAGGAATTAGTAAGGTTCAAATAGGCGCCATCAGTTGTGTTATATTGACAGGCTTCTGATTGCGTGGGATTACATACTGCTGACATCATGTCTAGAGAAAATCTTTCATTTTATGGGGCTCATCTCCTGAATCCGGATTTCTGTTTCCAAGGTATTCAAAATCCATGAATCCGGTCCTTGTAACGCTGAACTGAGTGAGATTCCTTAAAGTGAATCTTTCTCGGTGCCTATTTTTAGAGTTAGAATTCATCCTCCTGAATCTTTGCTTCATGGAGTTGTTTCGAGAGGTTTTGATGGTTCATCTGTGACCTTCTCCCCTGCCTAATTCTAACGTCTGGCGCATGTCATGCACTGAAATTATCCTCGATCTCCTTATAGTATAGCTTCCGCCATGATTGTTCTATCTCGAATCCATGACTCACACTGCGAACCAATCTCCCAAGTCAATTCAGGTGTAATCTCATCAATTCTTTTTCAATATGGGTTGCGAGTTGGATATCTTATTCCCTGGATTTTTAAAGATGGCATGAGCCAATATTTGGAAAAGCTTTCGGTTGACTTTGCCATACTCTCGCGATTCTGATACCTAGAGCTGTCTGTGCTCGTGGTACCTTTTTACACCTTGGCTAACCTTTAATCATTATAATAGATTACAATCTACACTAATTTTAATTTAGTCATAACTTTTATTTATATAGTTGTTGGTACGGACTAGTAGGTAAACAATCATAGATCTGTCTTGTCAGGACCCTCCACCACCTCATAATAATTCTGAAGCGGATTTTTAAGTAAAGATATACACTTTTTTATATGGAGTGTCACTATTCCTTGCGATATTGATCGCTGTCTTTGTAATTGTAACTGCTTAATCTTCGAGACCGCTCTATCCGGTTTAATGCTTTCAAAGACTCTAATCGGGTTTACATCTTCGAGACAAGCTCCGGAACGAGCTAAAGTAATGTTCTAGACATCTTCCTTTTAAAGGATAAAAATTTCGTCGAGTTTGTGTAATCAAATTTTAAATAGTCAACGAGTTCCACAATCGCTCAATCGAATAACAGAGTCATCGTCGAAGTCCGGCATGGACCGACGGAGTCCGGAAGCTAACTTCCTCCGTACGGAGAAAATCTACATACTGCTAGCCAATATATCCCGGGATGGTGTCAGCTGTGGTCTGCTGCGGTTGACTGCTGCACTCTAGACCTGGGGCGCAACATCTATCTTTGAGATCGGATCATAACACAAACTCTAACATTGACCAGTAACTCATTTATGTAAATCGACATTTGTAATCCTTAATAATTCGTTCGAACTTCTACAAAGAACGAGCGGACGAGAGGTCCGGTGTGCACCGTCGGGTACCTTGTCGCATGGCGCCCCACGTCCTACCTCTCCGCCACATATAGTATATATGTATATTAGAGGCGCACTCGAAGACTGTTGCACCCCAGGCTAAATGACACGCATCCGCCTATTCTTTTGCCCATATATAAAGTATATACTATAATCTATATATGTTTATCACCGAGATAAGTTCGATATCTACATTAGTACTATATATAGTACTATAGTACTCTCAAATATACATATATACTATATATATATAATATACATATAATACTATAGTATAGTATATATATATATATATCATATATATATGTTATATGTTAATTCAGTTCTGTGTAAAACCCATAATATTATATATATACTATATATATAATATATTATATATATATATTATATATATATATTATAAGTATATTATATATATATATATATATATATCATAGATATATATATTATATATATATAAAATACTATCATATATTTGGAATAATAATTAAGCACAGATTGAGATTATTGCCTAGTGAATAAATTATAGTAATAAGATATAATTCAACTTAAGAGTATTAGATGAGGGTAATCAGCCAATTAAAATCGTATAAAATCCATTTAAATGCTTTTTTAATAGATTTTACATATTAGGAGGTTAAATACTGTATTAATAAAACGCTTATATATTAGGATAACATTAGTTTATCGAGAAAAATTCATATTTATTTAAACTTTAACTTTAAATATTATATTTCTGTTAATAATAACTCAAATAAGAATTCGCTTAATCGAAGTAAACTCCTAATTCTTCATTTGCTTTAAAAAAGGTCGGGAACAAATAGATGCTAATTTCATTCAGCAGAGAATCGTCTGCCAAGGGATCACTCTGACGACGAGCTATGAACGCGGAGCTTCAATCAAACCTGGAAAGTGCGCTATTTCTTCCTTTGGTGCTCCCTACTTACTTTATCGTCTCGCTCTCATTAGCCAAACACTTAGTTTGAGAACAAATTCATTTTATGCTTCCTTTCCCCCTTATTCGATCTGATGGCCTCTGTTGCTAACTCTCCACTGAAAAGGCCAATTCTGCCTTACGCTCCTATTTTCCCTCTAACTAAACCCATGTACGAAACTGACATTCCTTTACCTGTACATCTGTCTCATTACCTAGACTTTCTGTCTCGTGATACAGTTCTCGATTCTTCAGGGAAACTAATTTTAAAAATTTAGCATGTCTAGTTTCGATGGCATTATCGCCCGAGTTTTTGGAGAGGAGTGTGCTTTGCCGAGCTCAGCCCCTCCCCTCGTTCAATGCTATACTTCTCTTATGGTCTCAAGTAGCTACCACTTTCCCATCAGGTTAGGCGAAGCCCACGCACATTGTCCATAAACTATTCCGAAGAAAAGGAAGCCGCTCTGATCTTTCTAAACATCGCCCTATAGCTCTCACTTGTATTTTATCCTAAGATCTTTGAAACCTTGCTCAACTCTCACTTCTTATACCATCTGGAATCTCATTCATTCGCTTCTTTCCAATCGCCAGTAGGGCTTTCGGCGTTTCGAGGTCTACTGGTGCATATTTACTTTTTTTTTTCCATTTAACCCCGGATTTATGGTTTTTTCCGCCCTCAAGAACTACGGGGGAGACTTGCGTGGATGGGCTTCGACATTGCAAGCATTTGACCGGATGGCACCGTCACTGCTCACTTCAAGAACCCCTCCTTTGGTTCCTCCTTCTGCTCCTTTGGCTTACTCTATGTCTTAGCTTTCTTTTTCAAGTCGCTCAAGATATGCGGCTGATGGTTGCATGGAGCGACTTCCTCCTTCTCTTCTTTTCTGTTAACTTGTGGTGTTCCTCCCAGGCGTTCTGTATATGTCCATCCTAACTTTAATTCTTACTTTACATTAATGATTCTCAGACCTGCACATCTAACTCTATCCCACTCATATGCCGATGACTCGACCCTGTGCATTCTCTCAACATCCATGTCAAATTCTGGCTACCTCTTTTGACTTATCTAGAATTGCCGTTCTCCGTCTTAATCGTTTCCGATTCTATTATTCTCTGCTCGATCTGGATAGAAGTTCCGATTGGGGTCGTCAAACCTTGTGAAATTCAATTTCTTTTAAGCAAACTCAAACTTTCTAACAAATCCCCTCTCTAAAAACACCTTCTAATTTAATCTCCCCCCCCTTTTCTTTTTTTTGACCCTTTCGTCTCGTCTCTCCTGTTGAAAATATAAAAGCGTCCTCGTGGCCTTAAACCATAAACAACAAAAATGTCGTGGAAACTCCAGCATACCCAACGAGTTGCTCAGGGCGGCCTCAAAGAAACTGGGAGGTTCTGTTCATATTTCGGGAATTTTTTCTTCCTTCTCATGTATCTCTCCACTATACAGAGGGCCATCCGCGCTTGTATGGAGTATTGTTCTCATATCTTGGGGGGGCTCCTGGTTTCACCCGGCTTTGAGATCCAGGGTCGCAGCTCAACAAGCCCAAATGCCAAACTGTTCTGTCTTTCCAGTTCACTTGACCCTATCTGTTGCGCGCGCGATGTCTGGTGCTTTATTCTTTCTACTAGGTACCGCAGCGGCAGGCTGTTCGAGGGAATTTACCACTCTGGCACCACCATCTTTACAACACGCCCACTCCGTAGACGAGGGCGTGCTGTGTCTGCGCACCGAGTTTTCTGTTGATGTAGGTAACTCAGGCTAGTTCGCTGCGGTGCTTTCCTTCTTTCCTGCCGCCACTGCTGTTCTGTGGAATTCTCTTCATCTCCTGTGTTTGTCCTGCTGGAATTTAATCTCCCCGACTTTAAAGCCTGCGTCTGTGCTCAGGGAGTTCTGCGTAATGTTACGGCTAAGCGGTGATGAAATTATTAGCGTGAACACACCCTCCCTGGAATAGGGCTGCCCGTGAGGGTGGTGACAACTGTAAAAAAAAAAAAAAAAAAAAACAAACACTAAAAAGTTATTAATAATTATATTTGCAATTATTATTCCTTAACAGGTACTATTTTAATTTATAAAATAGAAATAAAATAGGCACCAACGCAAATATGAAATATATTAATGACTCAAGTATTTGTTTGTAACACCATGAGCAATGTAGTCTTGAGTTGCCTAGCATGCACAAATGATTCTACTCTTATTACTGTGGTAATTTATTTATTAATTCAAGTATCGGTATTCGGTATCGGTATCACGGGCACACCTACAAAAACGTAGAGTATTCGGTATTGGCCTCACTTTTTCTGGGTATCGGTTAACAAAGTCCTGAAATTAATCTATATCTATATATATGATAATATATAATAACATATATACGTATATATATATATATATATATATAATATATAAATATATTAATATATATAGTATATATATACTATCTATATATAGATGGTATATATTATCATAAGCTTCTCTATTTTTACTTGCAGATTACAATTCAATATAATGATGATGTGAGTTGTCTCATGAAAGGCCTGTAATGGTGGTGTTCAAACGCAGAATACTGAAGGGCGTTTGTTTTAGTCCTTTAGAAATTTAAAATAGGTACCTCTATAACCCTAAAGCTCACCTAAAGCTCAAAATATAAATAACCTACACAACAACTTATGTCAAAATCTAAGTTGAAGGAGTGTAAACTATTTGTAGGTTTGTCCAGGAATAACTCAATTTTCAAAATAATATGAAATAAATTTAACATTGTAATACTAACCTATATAAACCTGAGGATCCTTTAACAATTATTCTTTTAACACTTGAGCAGAAATCAACTATATTTGCAAAGTCGGCTTCTTTCTGGCAAGCAAAACTAACAGGATTTGGACTTTGCAGTTGTTTGCTAATTGCCAAGAGCTGAAAGAAAAAAAAATTATATTACTTAAAATCTTTTCAAAGTACTCATAATTCAAAATTTTAAAGATTTCAATTATAATTATGTTTAATCTGAAATCTCCAAGAGAATATAAATATAAATAGGTTCTCAGATCATCACTCAAATGTTTGTATTAATGTAAATATTTGGGCACAGATCAAAACTTTACACAAAGTTTAAGGGATTATGGCAGGATAGCAAAGTTTTTTTTTTTTTTTTATTTACTTTTTTAATATATATCATGAAATGTGTAAAAATTTAATTAAAAATTTATAAATATATATATATATATATATATATATATATATATATATATATATATATATATATATATATATATATATATATATATTTGAAGTGAAAAGTATGATTGATTTAGTGTTGGTGAAAAAGAGGAGATGTTGAAGTATGTGTTGGATGTTAAATCAGTTAGGGGTTTAGGAATGGGTTATCGGATCATTATGTTTGTTCTATGTAAAATTAAGTTAGTGGGGCTTGGATTGAGAGGAAGGTGCTACGAAAGGAAGTAGGTAAAATTAGGAGTAAGTTTGCAAGATAATAAGGATAAGTATGTAGAAGCTCGCTGCTAGTAAAACGATTGAATGTGAACAAGTTGATACTGAGCAAATCTGAGGGCTGATGGAAGCAATTGTTAGTAGTGCAAAGGAAGTGTGTGGATGTGCTAAAGTAGGAGTAAGAATGTTAACAGTGAATGGGTGGAATGAAGAGGTGATGAGAGCGTTAAAGGTAAAAAGAAGCGTGGTTGGATGTACTAAAAGCAAATGATGAAGATTCAAAGAAAGATGCTGGAATTATATAAGGAGGAAAAAGAAATACTAAAGGTGTATACGTAGGAGAGAAAAAAAGGGTAAATGAACAGTTTGGAAAGGAGGATGAATGAGGACATACAAGGAAATGGGAAGCTTCTGGAAGAGGAAGCGCGAAAGGTTAGGAGAATAAGGGGAATCTGCTTAGAATAATGAATAGGGATGGTGCTTTTGTAACTGATGAAATGGATGTGAGGGTGTGGAAAGAACACTTGAAAATCACCTGCACAATATTAACAGTAATGATGGTGTTAGTGAATGTATGCGGTTTTGATGGTGCAAGAAAAGAGATACATTGGGGATGAGGTTATTAGTAAGAGGAGGTAATGGGTAGGGTGAGAAAAGTTGAAGAATGGTAAATCTGCAGGTATAGATGAAATTACTAGTGAAATGATCAAATGGAAGCTGAAGATCGTTATTGATTAGTTTGGGTTAATAAAGCGTTTATGGAGGGTATAGTTCCAAGAGTTGGAGAAGCTGATAATAAATGCAGCAACCTTAAGGGTAAGGAAAGAACTGTAGAATTATGGGAATAAGTTTATTGAGTGTTGTAGGGAAGGTATATGCTGGTATTTTGGTCGAAAGAGTGCGTCGAGTGACTGAGAGGACTGATTGGTAGAAGAACAAGTTCGTTTTAAAGGTATTAGGATGTGTGGATCGTCTTTACAGCTGAAACAAATGAGATTGAAAATGAGGGAGAAAGAAAGAATAAATTGTATTTAGGTTTATGGATTTACAACAGACGTATGATAGAGTTAATAGGAAGCGTTATGGCAGAGTGTTAGTGATATATGGTGTTGGTGGTAGGCTTCTGAATGGAATCAAAAAGTATGTATGACGATAGTGAAGCGTGTGTAAATAAATGGTGTCAATGGTGATTGGTTTAGGATTAATAGCGGAGTGAGACAGGGTTGTGTTATGTCTCCTTGGTTATTCAATTTGTATATGGATGGGGTTATGAAAGAATTCGAGGTGGGATGGCAGGAAATGGTGTTAGAATGGTGGAGAATGGAGTTGAGTGGAGGGTGCCTCCAATATATGCGGATGATTTGGTTCTGTGTGCTTGGCGAATCTGAAGAGAGTTTGAGAGGATTGGTAGAGAGATTTGGCAGGGTGTGTAAAAGGAGGGGTTTGAAAGTAAACGTAGATAAGAGTAAGGTTATGGTTGCGAGTGAGGACACTCCTCAGTGTGTGAGTTATGTTAGATGGTGAGCAGCTGGAACAAGTGTCTGAGTTTAAATATTTAGTAGGGCGTATATGTTGGATGAGAAGGGAACGGATGATGCAGAGTGTAGTAGGAAAGTTGTGAATGGCAGGAAGGTGGCTGGTGCAATTAAATAGTTGGTGAATGTAAAGGGACTAAGTCTTGAGTGTGCTAGGGTCTTACATGAGGGTATGTTGTTACCTGTGTTATTGTATAGTAGTGAGACTATGGTCTGGAATAAAAGTATAGATCTAAAGTTCAATGTGTTCAGATGGACAATCTTAGGGGCATGCTAGGTGTGAGAAGAATTAATAAAATAAGGAATGAACTTATTAGAGAGATGTGTGGTGTGGAGAAAGGGTAAATGAGAGAATAAATGAAAGTATGTTGAGATGGTTTGGTCATGTGGAAAGGATGAATGATAGTAGGTTGGTTAAGCGGATGTATAGTGGTGAGTGTGTTGGGAACCGACGGCTGGGAGAACGAAAGAGAAAGTGGATTGAGTCGTTGACACGAATGTCTGAAGGAGAGAAATGTGAGTTTGCAGAGCGAGAATAAAGGTGCAATGGGAGAGATGGCGGGGTGTTGTATGGGGGCATGGTTGTAGCCCACCTGGGCCAGGGATGAACCCCACATTGGCTTTGATTTACCATAGTGAGGGTCCTTGATTATGATGCTCTAAGTGATTTTCTGTCTGTGACGAACTCTCACTAATTAATGGTACAGAGGGGCAGTTAAGGCAAGGCTTTCTTTTCGACACGTTTGTGTCATATTTCTCCTACTGCCTTTTCGATGCTTGTACAGCTGCCCCCAATCTTGGGGCAAGAGGAAAGGTGAAGAAAGAAAGAAAAGAAATATTTATATATATATATATATATATATATATATATATATATATATATATATATATATATATATATATATATATATATATATAATGGAGAGGTAACCATCCCCATTATTGATGGTTCCATTAGTTTTTGGTTGGTTTTAATACAGTCTTATCCATCCCTATAATGGATGGATCTCATTTATCAATTTTATTTAATTATATTTAATTATATATTTGTTTTCTCTTGTGCTTATGTGCTAAATCATGTCATCTGTATGGACGTTTTTATCTCTTTGTATTCCTTTAGGTGCTCAGTATATAATTTATTAAAGATTTTTAGATTGTTAGATTTTCTGGAATTGGCACTGCATATTTATATTGTTCGTCCTTCTCAATCTAAACCAGAAGTATCTTTATAGGTTGTAATGTATTATATACTTCCAATATCTGAAATATACTGGTTCACATGCATATTTAGTCTGAAGCATTTAGAACCAAATAAATTTATTATATGCTTTCCAGATTCCTAAAGCAGATCTTCAGATTAAAAAGTGGTCCATCATTCAGTCTACACCTAAATTGCAGCACTCTCCCCAACAGTTCATACTGAATAGGGTATGTTTATAAACCTTGTTAATTAATTGGCACCCAACGTCTTCACAGAAAGAGTAAGATATTCAAAATCCCCTTTCTTATTTTTCTAGGTGTCAGTTTGGGGTCCACATCAGCAAACTGCATCTGCCAGTTTGAGGTCCATTCAAAACTGTACTGCAAGTTTGGGGTTTATTAAGGAACATTGACCAGATTTGGGTCCTAAATCCCATTTGCCAATTTTGGGTCCAACTTGTTCTGCCTGAGGATCAAATCAAATATTAGAACCTTTGTTCCATCACCGAAGATTGTTTACATCATAGAAACCGAAGTTGAGTATTGACATTGTTATTTTTGCTCATTCATTTCATGAACAATGAATAACTCAACTTACTCAGCAAACCTTTTTATGATTAATTCTGTCTTGCACTAAGCACCATTTCTTCAACATACGAGCTAGTCTGTCTTACGACTTCTGTTTTTTGATTCATCACATTCTGTCTAGAATTTCTTATATATCAGTCATAGATCAATTTCCCCGTCTCTGTTTGAATTTATCTTAGATTAAAGTATATCTTACTTTCTTTCTTTTATTTACCCTTCTTTGATAAATCCTAGAAATAACAGGAAAGTCCTCTAAAGTGAGCTCCAACAAACAAACTCCTCGCTGCCAGGGATTGCGAGCATTCACCCAGTCCTCTTAATACCTTCCTTTTTGAGGAACCTTGATGACTCTCCCATCAGGGACATACAGCATCAGAGAAGCATAAGAAACTCAGAAAAGGTTGCAGATAATCATTTTAGAAATGAAATATAAGGTGAGAACTGAATATTTCTTATTCTTTTATAATTCTTAGTATTATTATCGTTGGGGTATAGTGATTATTTTGTTATTAATTATTCAGTTTCTGATTAAGGAGATCTCTCTCTCGCTCTTTGTGATTCACTGATTGCTTCATTCCTCACTCCCACTCTCCCCCTACCAGTAATGGTCCAGCCTCTTTAGGATATGGCCCAACACATTCAATCATAAGCTCCAACTAACAACAACAAAACATCATTCAGATTATCCAAAAAGTTGCACTCTCCTCAACTTCAAGCTCAGATGGACCATATGTCACAACCACACATACCTTGACCTTTTCAAACTTAAATCACTGGTCATTAAAATTCTAGTACCCACACAAACAAAATCCACCATAGCTCTGTGCAACATGTCATGCTCATCAAAGTGCACCTCCTTCTCTCCCCCATTATTCTCCACTCCAACACCCACATTTCATACCACACCACTCATCTTAACTGTTTCCCTTTCATCTTTCAGGCACAGCGAGCAAATCAAATTTACCCTTTTTAAATACATCCATCACCTATCTCCTCGACATTTATTCCTTTGACATTCCATGTACTAAATCGATTCATACAATTTTGTTGAAAGATATATGGTCATATGGTGATCACGACTATGTGTCTGGCCTGCAATAGCATACCTAGCAAGAGGAGTGGTAGTGGGCAGCTAACATAACTGTCCCTTTAGTTTGCCTTATATGACGCAGAGACTGCTGTGGAAATTCTCTATCCCACTTATAGGGATATAAGGTATCTGCATAAGGTATTTATATATGAAGTGTGTGTATATGAACGCTAAAGAAGACAGCCGTACAGACTTTGAAATGTCAGGAAGGAAAATACCCAACACACAAAAGCCTAATAATATATATATATATATATATATATATATATATATATATATATATATATATATATATATATATATATATATATATATATATATATATATATATATATATATATATATATATATATATATATATATATATATATGCCTATATATATATATATATATATACTATATATATATATATGTATATATATATATATATATATATATATATATATATATGGCACATAAAGGTAGGCCTAACCCACTAAAAATGTAAACAAAAACTAACCCACTAAGACTATAATGTATTAAACAAAATAAATATATCTATATAAATACATTGAATATATGTTACAGATATGCATTATCATGGTATTTTCGGAATTTTGATGTTAGGAATTTTTCATTTTGAAAAAATTTTAAATTTTCGACAACTTTTTGCCAGATTTTGGATCTTTTTTAGCCTTAATAACCTGGAAAACAATGCAAAATATGTTAACCTCTAATTAAATAATGTTAGACCACTCTTTCATAAGGTTAAATTTCCTATTTTGGTGAAGTTTTGTGCAACCCCGAACACACACATACTGACCAAATTGTAACCTCAAATCTAACCCATGTGAACACAAAAAATAACCCACTTTCAACTACTCTCAAAATTAGTATTCACATGGATAATATAGAGTATTAGCATATTTGAGAGTTTTTTTTAATTTTTTTGATAAATATTGTAGGGAAAATGCAAAAAAAAAATTTTTTTACATAAAAAATAACCCATATGCACACAAAAAGTAACCCACCTTCAAATACTCTCAAAATCAGTATTCACGTGGATAATATAGAGTATTATCATGTTTAAGGGTTTTTTCACCAATTTGGTATAGAGGCCTCTGAAAAGAATATCAAAAGAACATAAGAACACACTGGAACTTTACCTGTGTGTTCCTTGACTTTCCCTCTTTGCCTCTATAATAAATAGAGGTTGGTATTAAATTTTAATTTTTAAACTTATATTTTTAATTAAAAAGCATAAAATACCTAAAAACATTATTTATGAAACTTAAACGATGATTTATTAGGGGGTTTCAAGGGTGGGTTATTTTTTGTGTCCATGTGGGTTATTTTTGTGTTCCTTAAATTTTTAATTTAATATTAATTTTTAAATTTTAATTTTTTTTATTAAAAAACAAGCTAAAATACCTAAAAACATTATTAATAAAATTTTAATGATCATTTATACTTTATATGGGGGGGGGGGGGGTTCTAGGGTGTTCAGGTGGGTTATATTTGTATTTTCGAGTTATTTTATTAAAGGTTTCAATTTTTATTTTTGAATTTAAAGTAACCGAAATCAAATTTCCTTCATAGCTGTTATACCTTAGACCTAGCCACGATTAACCCATGTTTTGGAACTTTCCAATGTTGTTTAGTTTGGGAGTATTTAATGATTAAAAAAGTGGGTTAATCTTTAGGTGTCCTTATATATATATATATATATATATATATATATATATATACTATATATATATATATATATATATATATATATATATATATATA
>JABUQX010133628.1:0-2500 GCA_015478945.1 Trachelipus rathkii
AGAAGAGATGACACAAATATTAAACTGGTTGATTTTATAATGGTGTTTTTTAATAATAAAATAAAAATTATTTGCATTATAATTACGTTATACATTTGTTTCCTCCGAAACTGAAATATATTTGTTTGTCATGTGTTGCGCTGCATCTTTATGTCTTCACGGTACTTTACCGTATAGCATTTGGAGATTAGATTCATTGGAAAAGTGGTATATTTTTTAATTCTCGAAAGCAAGCGAAAAAAAATTGTTGAAACAAAAAAATTGTTTTACTGTAACTCTGTAAGCACTAATCTGAGTCAGAGTCGAAATTTTGAATTTGACTGCTGGAGTCGGAGTCGGAGTCGGAGTCGAAAATTTTTGTTTAAGTGGAGTCGGAGTCGGAGTCGCAAATCCAAATTTGAATTTAAGGAGTCGGAGTCGGAGTCGGAGTCGGAGTCGGAGTCGGAGTCGGAGTCGGAGTCGAAAAATTTATTTTACGACTCCGCAGCCCTGGTTAAATCACTGCCCAGCAATAAAATTGTTTCAGGCTCAAAATTAGCGTATTCTTATGTATTTCCAACTGCTGAATTCAAAAATCACCATAAAAATGATCGATTAGCTTTTGCTTTGGATATACCGTGATATGCAATTTTTTAGAGTCTACATTTGTAGTATGGAGGAAATTTTGTTTTTGGTAGTTGTCACACTTCTCAACTGACATAGAAGAAGATTCCCTCGATGTTTGTAGATTATAAACATAATAACTGTTAATGTTACTGTGAGTTTCATATTGTTTATGTTCTATTTTTTTCAGAATTTCTGGTTTTGGAGAGCTTTTGAAGTGTAAAATTTTTAATATCAAAATGCCACGAAAATGTGTAAATTTAGTAAATAATTTTTGTTACATATGTGGTGAAATAACATTTTCGTCACAGAAACGCCATCTGACTCCTCTTGTGAAGACTGCCTATCAGCATTATTTTGGTGTGAAGGTAGGGGACCAGGATAAGTAATGGGCTCCACATATATGTTGCAACTCCTGTTCAGTTATACTATGAGAATGACTGAAAAAAAACTATGTATGGCTTTTGCTGTGCCTATGGTTTGGCGGGAGACTACAAACCATACAGATGACTGCTACTTCTGCTTGACTCCACTTATAAAAGCAGGATTGTCAAGGAAGAAAAGAGGAACAGCTGAATACCCGAATCTTCCAACTGCTATTCGACCTATTCCACATTCAGATAGTCTACCAGTTTCTACTCTACCTCAACATTATGAGCTTAAAGTAGAAATGAAGACAGTGTGGAAGAAGAAGAACCCAACAAGCCTTCCACATCCCATGACCCAGATTTTGAGGAAAACGATGATACACCGTACCGACTGAGTCAAGTGGAATTGAGTGATCTCATTCGAGATCTTACCTTGTCAAAGGGGAAGGCAGAACTTCTAGGGTCAAGACTACAGCAATGATGGAATTTTCCCCAACGTGATGTCAGGGTTTCACAGTACAGAGAACATCAGAGTGATATGCTTCCTTTTTTTGAGAGGAAAAACTATCTTGTTGTTTCCTGCGACGTTAATGGCTTGATAAAATGTTTGAATTTTAACCATGATCCAACTGAATGGAGGTTATTCATAGACTCCTCCAAGTTAGTTTGAAAGCTGTATTACTACACAACGGCAACCGCCTTCCTTCTATTCCTGTTGGCAATGCAGTTCACATGAAGGAGATTTATGCAAACATTACAACCCTTCTCGACTCAATCAAATATGGTGAACACAGGTGGAAAATCTGTGGCGATCTCAAAGTCATCTCTGTACTCTTAGGATTGCAACAGGGGTACACTAAGTACTGCTGCTTTTAATGTATGTGGAACAGTAGGGATAGGAAAGTACATTACATCAAGCAGATTGGTCTGCAAGAAATCTTGACTCTAGCGAGAAAATTGTCGTTGCCGAGTCTCTCGTGGACCCAAAAGATGTTCTTCCACTCCTTCATATAAAGCTGTCTCATGAAAAATTTTGTCAAAGGTATGAACCAGGAAGGAGAGGCCTTTAAGTACTTACGAGACAAATTTCCTAGATTGAGTGATGCAAAGGATAAGGACTGTATTTTTGTTGAGCCACAAATTCGACAATTTGTAAAGGATCCTGCGTTTGACCGAGTTTTGGAGGGGAAAGAAAATGAAGCTTAGGTCTTAAAGGGATTTGTACTTGGATTCTTAAGCAACAAAAGAGATGATAACTACGCTCAGTTGGTGACAGTACTTCTGGAAAAATACCATCAACTCGAATGCAACATGTCCCTTGAAATCCATTTTCTCCGCTCCCACCTAGAATTTTTCCAACCTAGTTGTGGAGCTGTCAATGATGAACACGGAGAAAGATTCCATCAGGATGGATATTTCTGTAATGGAACAAAGATATCAGGGCCGTTGGAATGAAGCTACGTTTGCGGATTACTGCTGGTCTGTGTGTAAAGATGCTCCGGAGCTCACTTAAAAGAGGCAAGCCAAAA